>JAWPHD010012271.1:0-77047 GCA_037043455.1 Cyrtodaria siliqua
TAAACAGAAGATAGTATATAAATATCGACTTGGTGAAATGTCCTGCAGAAAACTCTCTTGTTCCTCCGAGATCGTGGACAAGATTAGAAACTGCTTTAAGCGAGACTGTCGCTAAAATATGAACGTTTTTTAATGCCACCACTCCAGTATATTGTTTCTGATTCAACATACATGATCGAGATATTTGTTAGCGCTCGATCATGTGAACAAACGAGCGTCTCTTTGTTTTTATAGGTATCATGATAAGCAAAATGAAGTTGGAGCATACCGGAACGTTAACAATGCCGATCGCTAATTTGGTAACTTATCATTTATCGTAGACAGAAAATGAAATATAACGAGTATTACGATCTATGATTCCATGATTGTCGACACAAAAAAGTAAAAACATGTTATCATATATTTTTTGTGTATTCGTTTTCTTTTTAAACCATATACTAGTATAAACATTGTGATTAAGAAAGCTCATACCAGGGAGGGTGTAGAGATCCAAGACTTTTAACAGGTGTGTGTGTGTGTTGTGTGTGTGTGTGTGTGTGTGGGAGGGTGGTGGCGGTAGGGGGAGTGGTTGTAGAGGTTGACCCCTCCTGTCACCCATTAAATCAACCCATTTGGACCCCCCTTGTCACCCCGTTACATCCACCTATTGCACCTTAGCGTCATTATCACCAGACTGCTGATAAGTTCCCAGAGTAGACAGTGGAGGACTTGAAACATGACAGAGGAGAACACGTACTTACATTGCAATACGAATAAGTTCCTCCATTTTAATTACATGCATACAACTAATATCATCTGACATCGTATTGATGCTAGCTGAAAAACACTCTGAAAATAAACGCGCTAACAATATCGAGATAATGAACGGCAGTTCTCCCATTTTTTTCAGTCGTCGATGCCAAAATTTTTTTTATAAACAACCGATAAAAGCGTCAGATGACAGTCAAACAAACTATCAATTACTGACCAATCATGCAAATATTATTAAAACAATATCAATGTGTAATAAATACCTAGATCATTAATTATTAACAATTTGACATAATATGAAAGGCATGTTTACAGTGCGGCGCGGCTATTACAGAGACTGACATACCGGTCCGGAGACGACTAAACTTACGCGATTTTAATCGCAATTATAAAATTTAAACCAAAAGCAAAGACAAATTTTCATTCAAACATACGAAATTTCGCATACGCGAATCGGTTCTCATTCAGTAGTTGTGGCAATTATTAAACTAGCTGTCGCATCAATTGACACTGTTTTTGGCAATTACTAACTGTATTGCTCCTATCACTTAAGCTTTAGACGTGGAGACCTCGAATAAGTATTTGCAACTAGTTCGATAAGAACTCAGATCTGCGGTCTAGCATCATTCTTGCTATTTCATTTCAATCAATTACAAGGCGATCAGTATAAATTGTACGTCTTTAATGAAACAACGATTACAAACACTAATGAACATTGTATTCTAATTCAACACGCCATTAACCTGCCAATTATGAACGTCCTAACCAAAACAGATATGCTCAGGGTAACTTATTACAGTCGCAATGCCCCTATATCCATGCATCACGGGCACTGACATAACCTGGCTGCATCAAAACGCCTCCCAATGATAAAGTCCCTCCCTGGTGCCGTACGACTTAATACAACAGTACTATTACATTGAGTAACGCCATTCACCCGTTTACACAATCGAATCTATACTTCAACCTAAAACCGAAATCAACACACAACCAATACACACACCAAAACCCAACAAAACAAACAAACAAAAACTAAAACTAAACCACCACACTAACCAAGACCACACCCCCACCCCCAACACTCCATAAACAATCCCACCCCTCAAAAAAACTACACTCCCTCCCACAAGAAAGAAACTATCTTTTTATCTGGGTGTTTGACTCCACCCCCCACACGGTTACCACGAATCCCCAACTGCAGTTCCTAACTCAATGACCACTAATTTCACAACAACGAAACCAGACACTTAGGCCCCATCCCATCAGGCAATGTAACTGTCCATAACATACAACCCTCCCCAACCCAACGCATGCCCCCTTCAATCTATCCGCCAAGCAGACTAAACATCCCACCCTCTACAAAACCCTACTCAGCCATAACACTGACTCAACCTGACCCATGTCCAATCAATGACAATCCCACCGAACATCCCCCAACCCCCTCCCCTCGCAACTACCATACCTTCCAATCAACTATAAATCTTACAATTCCCTCAACCCATCTTATCCATGAAACACCTAAACCATTAACCAAAACCCACATAAACAACAATACACCCAAAACCCCCCCCCCCTACACCCCATCAATCCCCCTCCATAAAGATCCTGAAAACCTCTAAACTACACTAAACCCACATGCATAACCCTACCCATCCTATAATAACCCTACACCCCATAATCAACTTCTCACCATATCATTCTCTCTCACATCCTCTAATCATTCCTCCAACCATTCATTCGAATACCACCATCAAATACCTTTAATCATCCCTTCATCCATCACTAACCACACCATCTCAATATCCATCACAACACCCTATCTTCCATTACCTTCCCAATATACCCTTTTTAATACTAACTACGCCCCATTCATCTCCGTTACTTTCCTAACCTACTACTCAACTAGAATCCCCTAACTCACACTGCCACCCACTCCTTAACACCCATTCATTCAACACACCTTCATTAACAACAATTCATTAACCTACTCAGATACCAAACAAACCACTAACAACTATACTTAACCCCCACCCAAATCACCAACACCAACCCCCCCCCACCAACAACACACTACACTACCTATACCACATCATCTAATCCAATACAACCACAAAACCTCATACACCTCACATACCCTACTCATAACCACCCCATCCACCACCATACAACCACCCATCACCCACCACACACAACCCACTCTAACACTCCCTAACCACCAACACACCCCTAAACACCAAACTCAAATAAAACCCAACCATACACAACCCACCAACAACTACCTACCCAACCCACAACATCACTCAACCTAACATAAATCTCCCACCATCCAACCTTCATATACCTCACCCCTCATTCTCTCCCATCCACCCCCACACTCAACCCTAAATCACCCCACACCCCATAATCAATATCCCAATCTACCCACATAACCCCCCTAACACACTCAACACTTCTCACTACTCCTCCCCCATTTAAACAACTCCCCCAACCTCCCCCACAACAAACCTAACTACTATCCCCCTATTACCCAACCCTACAATCCAACCCTCCCTTAACACCCAAAATCCTAAACCTCCCCACACACACCTAACCATCAACTCCCCCACCCCCAACATCCCTTCAACATTCTTCCAACCCCATATCCTCAAACTATAACCATCCACTACCATCCACAATATCCCAATAAACCACTCCCCCACTCAAAATTTATCACTCACCCTCTAACACCTACCTACCTACTATCAAAATATCCCTACTCCCTCTCCCCCCCAATAATTCCCAAACATACATATCCCTTAAAACATTAACACCTAACACTAAACAACAAAAACTCTTATTACTCTTTCTAACCTCTAATAATACCAAATAACACTAATCTTAACTCACCCATTCTACCAATACCTATCTCCCCTATACTCAAACACTTCATCTTTCTTACACCTTACATAAACACCCACAACACTATTCAATACATCACCCCCCCTCCCCCTCCTACACCACCAACCATATATCCCCTATCCTAACCCCCCCCCCCATTAAACAAACATACACTACCTACCAAACTAAACAACCACAAAACAACAATCCATCCTCTACCACTAACAAAACTACCACTTACAACACACCTCAAACTCCCATATCACCCTCCCCTTTTCTCCCTTCCATTACTACTAATACCTCCATTCCACTTCCCACTAACTAACACATTACTCTCATCCTCTTCATAATTCTCTTTTACCTTCTCCCTTCCACCCTTCCTCTTACATTACTTCCATCAACACCCTTCCTCTCCACCAACATCCCAATTCTACACCAAAAACCCCCCACCCATCCACAAACCCAACAACCCTAAACAATTCATCACAACAAACCACACCACTAACACCAATACCCCAATACAACACTTAACAACCCTATACACTATCATTCAAACCAAACTCAACTCCATAATCTATCCCTAACAATCACTCTCAATCTAATAACACTCAATAAAATTCTACACATACCCCCCCACCCCCCCACTTCCTAACCCCTACCCCACCCACCTACCATACCCACTATAACCACTCTAATCACTTCAAACATCATACAACCACCATACCAACCTCACCCTTAACCTCAACTCCTTCCACCAACCACAACCCCCACTACAACTCCCAACCACCCCAACCTACATATACCTATCAAATAACTATCACATCATACTACTTAACACCCTACTCAAACACCAAATCTCAACTACTATCATAACCCAACCTATCAAATAAACAACTACATACTACACAACACCCTACTCATAAACTCCACACTACAAACTAACCTATACCACAACTAAACTATATATCTCCAACAACCCTACTCTATCAAATACTATCAAACTAACTACAACCTCATATCAATACTACACCAACTATCCAAACAACATAAATAACACCAAACCAATAACTAACCTCACACATAAATAACAAACACACCACTCCACTAAACTATCCACAACCCTACACACAAAAATCAATACCTAAACTATCAACTAAATAACCACTCCATAATCCAACACACCCCTCAACCAAATACAATCACAACTACCAACTCATATCAACAAATCAACCCTCCCTCCACAAACCACCACAAACCCACTAACACCACCTCCCAACCTACCACCCTAACCAACACTACACAAACCAACCCTCCAACCTAACACCACAAACAAACCCTCCCAACCCATCACAACCAACACCCACCAACACAACCCCATAATCACAACCCACCCACCACACAAACACCAACTAACCCCAAACACCAAACACACCCTAATCACCACCAACATCCTACCCAACCACACCCAACTCAACCCCCAAAAACACCCAATACCCCCCTCCAAACACCATAAAACCACACCCTACAAACAACCATCAAACTAACCCACTACCCCAACCACTACCAACCACTACACAACAATACACCCTAACACACCCACCAATAACACCCCCACAATCCACCCACACCAACCTAACCCTCAACCACTTACCACTACATCTAACCAAAACCAAAACCACCACCCACCAACACCCTACCTCAACCACCCCCCAAACCTCAACCCCATAACACACACACCTAAAAAACTCCCACCCACCCCAAACAAACACAACCAACCCAACAACACTCATCCCACATTCCCTAAACACACCTCCCTCAATATCTACCATACTCACAATCTAAAAACTAATTCAATCACCTTCTCCCATCATATTCCACATCCTTACCATCCTCCCCACTCATCACATAATCTTCACCATCTACTATTCCACATCACATCTCCCTTCACATCTCACCATTCCCATCTCATATTCCACTCTATCCTTCTCCCATAATTCCACCCATCCTCCCCATCTCAATACTTCACCATCCTCACCATCTATAACTCTCACCATCTCATATTCAACCTCCAATCATTACCATCCTCCCCATCTGCATATTCACCATCTATCCTCTCCCATTGCATATGTCACCATATATCTCCGTCCCATCTCATATGTCACCATATCTTCCTCCATCTCATATTCCACCATCTCTCATCTACCTTCGCCCAATCTCCATAATTCACAAATCCTATCCCATCTCCATACTTCCAAGCCACATCTCCATATTCCATCTTCACATCTAACTCTTCACCATTCATATCACCACTCCTACTCTCCTTCCTCCATCTATTTATCAAATCTAGTCCAGTCTAAAAATATTGATCCAATAGACACAAAATTTCCATGTAAATAATACATAATCAACATCAAATACAACCACAATACCATAATACAAACTATACACCAACCTAACCACATCTTAATAATATACCCTTCAATACCCAACAACCATAATTACACTTCGGAGATACCTACGCTAAAAATCAAAATAAAAATTCTTACCCCCCACTTACTACAATCCTGCCGCTTGTCACTTCGTTTCTACAACATCGAAATTCCCCAACCCATGACAGTCCCACCCACAATAAATCCACTTAACCAACACATCTGAATAACCATACATACCAACCCATATAACAATAAATAAACCACACATCTACACACCCCAGCGTACAATAAACTACGAATTACATTAATAAACATCACAATTCACGCAAACTCATACTTCAAAAGAATTAATAAGCTTAAAATAAACCTCAACTCAAAGAAAGCTACATCATCTACCTAACCCATCACAAGCCACACGTTCGAGCACTAATACTGACAATAACCTCTAACAATCCAGACACCTCTCAAACCTATCTAGAAATACCAATGCTCCTAATCACACTCTCTACCAGTACTGTCGTCCACAGTTCACGATCACAATAGCAAAACGCTTGAACTACTATTCTCAAGGAATAACAAAGAATATACTCAATACATATCCAAGTACTCATAGAGATGATAAACCCTCAAGTATACGCTGTACTACAGTACATCTTAACCGAAATAAGATAGTATGAGACGATATCACTAAGACAACAAGAATGATCCGACATAACAGAGTTGAAGGGTCGATCAGTACCGTATACTCGTCACGTACGCACTCGCCACATTTACTATACCCGTTGAGCTCATTGGATTCGACCTGCAACGATGAGAGGCGAGAGAGTTTACCACGGAACGTCGTTAACCCTCGACCACGGCTGCTATAAAATATGAATAACTTAGGAACTGAGAACCAGGAACACCTTCACATACATAAATGTGTGCCACAATGTGTTGTTCTCTTTCTGGACTGTCACAAAATGTCACGGGTAGAGCGTACTGGTCGTATATAGCTCTTGTATCGGTTACACCCAAAATCTATTGTTCGAGTTGAAACAATTTCACAATATTCATGATCTATTCATGTAACACGTAAAAGCGTGCACATTTTAAGTGGCCGCCAGAGAGGCCGTGTCATAGTTTAGTTTTGTGCTAATGCATGTAAACGTATAGGTATATTTCCTTAAACGGCAAATTGTATAAGGGGCCTGTCGTGTAGATTCAATACTGTAGATTTAGCCACGTTTGTCACGGACTGAACGGGGGAAATAATGATTTGGGCGTAATGTTTGCTATAAAACCCATTGTCTTCTAGCTATCGCCGGGATAATCGATAGTACTTTGTTGGAACAGAGATTGGACGGCAAATTTCACAGGCAACATGTGGTTAGTAGTTTTATCAAACTTTTATCGTATATTTGTATTCAGTGGGCGGCGCCATCTTGTTTGGCGGTTACGACATCCGGTAGCATGATGTTTCTCAAACATAACTTTAGACTAGCATATGAGTTTGAAGTTACTTTATTAGATGTAATTATTGTAATTGATCATTAATTGTAAAACAATATTAATTTGATAACAGTGGATAATAGGTGCATTAGTTAACGTTGGCGTATAACTCAGTGAGTGTAATATATGAGTTATTTGATCATGTTTATATTACATGTATTAGGGGCATTGATTAACAGCGACGTACATAGCGTATACATGGCGTTGTAGAATATGTATACATTGCTACTCATCATTAGTACAGCTTACATATATTGATTGAATAATGATTTGTTTGGGTAATGATAATTATGCAAGATTGTTATGTTTGTAAACCGACAGCTAAAACGTATGTATAATTACAGCCTAAGCCATCCAGGATATAAGCCATCCAGGATATAAGCCATCCAGGGTTGGAGTAAGCCATCTAGGGTTGGATATCCAGGAGTGGAGCTAAGCTTCCACGACTAACGTTACAAGCGGTGGAGACGGTCCCCGTACCTGCGCAGCCAGGTTTTACTAACGACAACCCCCGGGACACAAGGTGGGCCCGTTACCAGTCCTCACTGGAGGAATATCATTCACAATCTCAGTGGAGATTAACTATCATTGCATCGCGTCATCAACCCTTACAGAAGGCATTTGATGACAATCATCCATTGAATTCGCGCATCATCATCTTCATGAGCTCTCGCGCATCACAGTTATCGCGCTAGATCAACATTGTTATAGCTTTAACAACACTTCAGTGTCTTAGACATTCAGTATTTATAACAATACTAAGAACGTCTTAAACGTTCAGGAGAACATTCTTTTCATAGTTCATTTGTGTATTCGCTTGTTTTTTTAGATAATTGTATATATATTAAACATATTTTAAAAGTTGCATTAAACTTATGTAAATGCATTCACCGTCATTGATTCTTTCCTGAGTTAGCCCAACCACTAAGGTCATCCTGTGACATGGACGAATGTCTGTTCGTGGGTTATTTTTTCACTAATTTATTCATGTACATGAGGTCAATTTCGCTTTTATCTTGAAGTGGTCACGTGATAACAATGCTGCGTAAAAGCTCTTTATTTGCATAAAGCTATATATTTACTTCATCCAATTCGTTTTTGCAGTTATGTTTGGGAAGTTTGCTGTTATACATAACATTGCCTGATATGGGGCCCCAATATACGAGTTGTCTTTTGACTATATTAAAAATAATATGGGGTCCATCTAGTACAGATCGAACTGCAGTAAGGGAATTTCGATTGTATACCGAGTTGTGGGTGTAGTCCCCACCCCCACCCCATAAAAAAGGATAGTTTCTTTCTATACTAAGTAAAATAGTTCTGTTATTTCAATAAACATTGGCATAAGTTGGGGTATTTTGTATTTTAAAGATGAACTGATAATTATTAAACTAAAACGAAAATAAATAGAATATATAAATATAAATTATATATACAATGTATATATATATCGAAATGATAAAACGGTGAATGGGCGTTACTCCAATTAATATACTTTTTATAAATTACGCGGCCACCATATAAGACATAACATTGGATGCTTTTTTAAAGCAGCCAATTTGTTAAAGTCAGTGCCCGTGTATGCATGGATATAAGTGGCATTGGCGACGTGTAATAATTACGCCTAGCATATCAGGTAAAAATGGAGACGTCATAAAATGGCAGTAAAATGGCGTGTTGGAAATTAGAAAACAATTTTCATAGTTTTGTAATCGTTGTTTCATAAAGACGGTACAATTTATACTGAGTCGCCATTGTAATTAATGAAAAGAAAAATCAGAGAAATTATGCTAGACCGCCAGATCTGAGATTCTTATCGAACTAATTTGCAAAACTTATTCGAGGTCTCCACGTCTAAAGCTTAATGATAGGATCAACATTATAAAATTGCCAAAAACAGTGTCAATTGATTCGACAGCTATTTTAATAATTGCCACAACTACTGAATGAGAACCGATCGCGTATCGAAATTTCGAAAGTTTTGAATGAAAATTTGTCTTTGCTTATTGGTTTTAAATTTTATAATTGCGATTAAAATCGCGTAATTTAAGTCGTCTCCGGGACCGGGTATTCAGTCTCTGTAATATCCGCGCCGCACTGTAAACATGCCATTTCATATTATGTCAAATTGATAATAATAATGATCTAGGTATTTATTACACATTGAAATGTTTTAATAATAATTGCATGATTTGTCAGTAATTGATATTTTGTTTGACTGTCAACTGACGCTTTTTATCGGTTGTTTATAAAAAAATTATGGCATCGACGACTGAAAAAATGGGAGAACTGCGTTCATTATCTCGATATTGTTAGCTCGTTTTATTTTCAAGATGTTTTTTCAGCTAGCATCAATACGATGTCAGCTGATATTAGTTGTATGCATGTAATTAAAATGGAGGAAGCTTAATTCTTATTGCAATGTAAGTACGTGTTCTCCTCTGTCATTTTCAAGTCCTCCACTGTCTACTCTGGTAACTTATCAGCAGTCTGTGATAATGACGCTAATGTCAATAGTGGATTTAACGGGGTGACAAGGGGTCCAAATGGTTGATTTAATGGGGTGACAGGAGGGGTCAACCTCTACAACCACTCCCCCTACCGCCACCACCCGTCCCACACACACACACACACACACACACACACACACACCTGTTAAAAGTCTTGGATCTCTACACCCTCCCTGTATGAGCTTTCTTAATCACAATGTTTATACTAGTATATGTTTAAAAAGAAAACGGAATACACAAAAAATATATGATAAACATGTTTTACTTTTTTGTGTCGACAATCAGTGGAATCATATATCGGTAATACTCGTTATATTTCATTTTCTGTCTACGATAATGATAATTACCAATTAGCGATCGCATTGTTAACGTTCCGGTATGCTCCAACTTCATTTTGCTTAACAATGATCCTAGAAAACAAAGAGACGCTCGTTTGTTCACAATATCGAGCGCTAACAAATATCTCGATCAATTATGTTGAATCAGAAACAAAATACTGGAGTGGTGTCATTAAAAACGTTCATATTTTAGCGACAGTCTCGCTTAAAGCATTTTCTAATCTTGTCCACGATCTCGGAGGAACAAGAGAGTTTTTCTGCAGGACATTTCACCAAGTCGATATTTTATATACTATCTTCTGTTTACAGACAAATCGGCGCCCGTTGAACAAACTACCTTTAAAAGTGATTATTGGCGTGAACTTCCGACCGATACTTTTCCGGCGTAGTAATATATAAATGATTCAAAATGGTCCCATCTTCGCTGGCTTTAGTGATTATGCGACAGTGCTAACTTTAAGGACATATTTCCTAATATTTGCCATCGCTACTTTGTCATTGAAAAAGGCATGGAATCTTGTTTATTTACTGACTGCATGCTCCATGACTGGTCAACTCAGGTATATAAATTGAGTCCCGCTTGTAGTTTATTCTTTGTGTTACATTGCTATATTAGATATATTTCTTTATTGTTTCTAGAACAAGAATGATAGCAAAGCATTAAATGAACAACTTTCTGTTGTGTGTTTATATTTTACTGCACACAAAAAGGCTTTATTGGGTGGGCTTCATAATCTGAATCAAAACTGAATATCACAATGTTCTCATGAAATTGCATGGCTAACAGTGATTTACAGTTACCTATAGAAATTCCCCCCCCACCCACCCACTCCCACTACCCACCCCCCAACCCACCCAAATACAAAAGGCTCGAAATATGTCCTTAACTAGCATACCGAAGTGTAGTTTGGGTCCTTCTGTTAGTAAATGAGCGATGTGTCATGTTATGTGTAATATGATATTCAAAATCGCCACTGGCATTACATTCCACAAAAATGGACGCTGTTCTAATTTGGGTGTAAATATCAAAATATAATATAGAATAGTCAGGATGAGGAGATAGTTTTATGATAGATATCTTGATCTAGAGCATCAGATAAAAATGTCTACTAAAATATCGTGACTTCGATCTGAGACCTAGACGGACGAATTGCCTCAATAACAACACAGTAGACTAAGCAACTGACATGTTTTTGGTAATTGTTTTATTTGTGTTATGTAGAAATTCTATTTCCGACATGATGACAATGAAGATTGTATAACATTTGTACTGTATGGCTGTTTGCCGTTGTTAAAAATGTTGTAAATAAAGTTAATTAGGCCTACACACATTATGCTCTTCTGTACCTTGGAGGAAATAAAGAATCTATCTGTCTATCTATAAACCGGGAGGTGTGGGGGCTGGTGATGGGGGAGGGTGGGGGGAGATTTTTGATATTTGACAATCCAAAAAGTATGTTCACATTATAGGCGGGGGCGGGGGGCAAAGCATAATCTGGTCCCCTACCACTCTGAACATTGGGTGATCGGTGTATATATGTAAATATCTTAGAACAATAAAGAAGTTTGAAAATGCCGTATATAGATGTTTATATTCCATGTTATATTTTATGTGTTTGTTGTTGTTTCGTATATTTGAACGTTCAATAAAAACTATGCAAATTTTGATACAGTTTAAACGTTTATCTGTGTCTTCTTTTTTCCATTTTAATGACCTGTTGTGACCTGAAATAATGATACAAAATGAAATTAAACAAATCATTCAAGATATGACAACTATTATACTCAAATCAACCTAAGTAAATACTTAGTCGTAAGCAAACGAACTGGCTCTTCATTTCATCATCAGTCGTAAAGAAATGCGATAAAAACATACTGTATTTTTAAATATAAGCATAATTTTATGATCTAGGGCACAAACAAACACCTAAAAAAACTCAAATAAAACAAAAAATAATACATATTTTATTTATTTAACATAAACAAAATATTAAAACGTCGGGTGTGTGTGTGGGTGTGGTGGGGGGCGGGGGAGTGGGGGTGGGGGGCGAGATGACTGGGGGCCGTAATACAATTTTAAAATTATGTTATGTTTTATGATTAAAAACACGCATATATATAAATGCAAACAGTATGAATTCAGTCTGAATCATGTTTTTTAAAACTAGATTTTCCAGAAATTTAACCGAGTACAAAATTGCGAGCTACACTATAAATTGTAACGCCCCTTGCTCCGCCCACATTACGCGTTCAACCATACAAAATGGCTCTCTCACCTTTCATACACATGAATAACAAGCCTTTCAATAACATGGAGAGTACATAGTAGTTAGAATACGCTTGTCAGAAAGTAAGTGTTAGTTTTCAAATTTGCAATGTTTTGACCTGCTCAATTAACGGAGATAAACATAATCATTCTTCATAAGTGAACATTATGTGATGGGATATCTTGGAGAGAAGTCGGTTATACCGAAGTTAGCTAAATTATAGGATAAAACGGGAGTATTTACAGCGATATTTTCAATGCACTTGAAGTGTTAACAAGAGAGACCGTTGCTCATATCGGAAGTATTACACTATATATTTACTAGTCAATTGTGTTCGTCGGTCGGTTAGATTAATTGAAGATAGACAGAAGAAAAGAGACATTCGGATAGCCATGTTTTAGGGTATTGTGTGAGAATTACAGACTATTCAAATCAGGATTTTCATCATGGGGACGGACCCACTCAAGGGACTTATATTCCTTCTGATTTATTGCGTTTCGTCCATTGAAGGTTTGTATGATTTCTTATACGTTGGGCTAAGTTTTAACATGTATACAGCTTAACAATTCGTCAATTATTAATTTCATACCTGCGTTAGTTCCTGTTCTTAATATTGTATCGTATTGTGTTTATTATTGCATTTGCTTTTTTTATATTCATCCATTTTTCGCTAAACCAAAAATATGACTTATGTTTCTCTTCTTTCTTTCTATTCACTGTTTGCTATCCTAGATTTCCCTTTCTGACATTTTATGTGGTTTCCACTCTTCTCTCAGTTTTGTTATCATTATAAGAACCCTGGTTTGTATTCTGTTGTTTCAGTACTTATATTTACATGCTTTCTTTCCTCCATTCGTCTTTCTAATCACAGACATATTAATAATTTGTTATTAGGTCTGTGTTCTAATTCACCTAAAATCTGAGTTCTTGACGTGACATATTTATTTATGTCTTTCGCATACCAACATGATAAACTGTTTCTGTCCACGACATTGATATTACCGTCCATAAAAATGCCAGATCAATTGACACGCATCCACATCAACAGCAGATCGAAGACAGCCGAGTGTCACATTGAGTTGCACCCTAATCGATATCTTAAACTGTCTCCATACCAGTGTCCAATATCCGAACTATGAGCCAGCCGTTCCAGTATGTAGCCGTAGTTTCGTATGATATGACTTCTCTTAATAGACCCTATCTTTTATCTGTTCCACTTGTTCCTGCAAGTTTATTTTATCTCGTTTATCTCTCTCAGATATGAGCTTTTATGTTATGCATTTTATTGCAAAGTGAAAGTTCAGTGCATTTCCAGTAATATTAATACGGGACTTCTTGGGTGATATCTTAAACACGCGTACAGTTTCAGTCTTTAAATGAAACTGTAATGTAAATCTCACTTAAAGTAAATACTACACCATCGTTTGCACATCTATAAGCTTTAACGTTCTTCATGATATTTCAATATGTATATTTGTACATACATACACATTGCATTGTTCTATCTTTGTCAATGTGCTTAGTACAACCCCAAGTTCAATATATGTTTGTATATCTTTTCCTTATAAATCATGTTTTGCTCATTGCCTTTATGTCTATGCACATACTTATCATGACTGACTGTTGTATATAATATTATTCATTGTATCACGTAACAAGAAACATTTTGTATCACGTAACAAGAAACATTTTGTATCACGTAACAAGAAACATTGTAATGTTTACGTTACTTATAAGTATTACATAATCTTGAATCCTTAAAGAAAACGCTACAGAAAGCACTGCCATTAGGATGTCGAAAACAAAACAAATAATTTCCCTAACCATTGGTAGAAATATATAACCCTTTTTCTATGCAAAAACAACATTATTATTTTAATTTTATTTTAAATAGAATATAAAATTTAAAATATTTTCGTTTAGATATATGTGGAATCTTTTCTTTCTTTTTTTCAAACGTAAAACAGTCCAATAAACTGTGCTGGTATGGTTTGAGTTTTTAATTAGTAACTAGAAATCTCCAGAAAAAGGGGAGCGGATTTTGATTAATGGCAAAAGGGTGAATATAACAATGTCCAGAACATATTAATCCAATACATGAAACATCCACCAGTTAATCACACAGGAGCCTGTAGTTCTCATCGCTAATTAATTATATAGACATTGATTATTCCGGGTAATAATACATGCACGTGATATCCCCGTGCTATATACGCTTAATTAATAATGCATACAATTGTTACTCGCTATCTATATGCTTCTAATTTCTATGAAATGTGATTATACGTCAGAAACAATAAGATAGACGCTGTTAAACAGACTCGAGACATATCAATATATTCTGTTAATTGCTGTTAATCTGACGCATAAATGCCAAAAATATTAATTTATGCCAAAGTGTTCTTGTTCGTTTCAAATTCAATTCAAAATAGTTTTGCGATGCAGCGTTTCCTCGAGATCGTAATAAACGTGACAAAGTCGGTTATTTAATGAAAAACAGAATCACAAAACAATCTAATACCAAAATAGTTTGGCCCGATTACGCGCCTTTCAAAGTCTATATATTTATTATCGGTGATGCTTCATATTTTTGTCAGCTTATTCAGCTAACTTATTTAAACAAATATTAGGCCAAAACTTATTAAACATGTTCTGTAGTTGTTGGGTAAATAGTTGTATCAGGGCATGAATATGTAAATGTAAAAAAGGTACACGGCTTGAATAATGGTCTTCTAATATGAACTGGTGGTTTCTTAATAAATCAACACACAAAAAATGAAGATGTATTTTTTCAATAAGGTTTGTTTGAGTGTTTTACACTCACTGTATTGCACTGGGCATGTTACCGAGCTTTACAACACTGTATTGCACTGGGCATGTTACCGAGCTTTACAACACTGTATTGTACTGTTTACAACACTGTATTGCACTGGGCATGTTACCGAGCTTTACAACACTGTATTGCACTGGGCATGTAACCGAGCTTTACAACACTGTATTGTACTGTTTACAACACTGTATTGCACTGGGCATGTTACCGAGCTTTACAACACTGTATTGCACTGGGCATGTTACCGAGCTTACAACACTGTATTGCACTGGGCATGTTACCGAGCTTACACCACTGTATTGCACTGGGCATGTTACCGAGCTTTACAACACTGTATTGCACTGGGCATGTTACCGAGCTTTACAACACTGTATTGCACTGGGCATGCTACCGAGCTTTACAACACTGTATTGCACTGGGCATGTTACCGAGCTTTACAACACTGTATTGCACTGGGCATGTTACCGAGCTTTACAACACTGTATTGCACTGGGCATGTTACCGAGCTTACAACACTGTATTGCACTGGGCATGTTACCGAGCTTTACAACTGGACATTTTAGCGAGTTAAACAAAACACAGTAACCAGGTAACACACTTAGACTGGCATCTGTCCTTAATAGTATAGCCGTTTAACTATTATTATAGAATTTCCTTAGCACTGAAAGAGGTAAATATCTCCACTTATAACTTGTATAGTCTTATCTGAACATTAATATAAATGCAGCCATGAAGTGAAACAGAGCTTGAAATAAAAAAAAATGTATGCAGAGTATTATTTTATTTTTTCATTTGTCTAATTTTATTATTTCTAGTCTAATTTATAGACTGATACCAGTCTATAACACACTCTACGTTGATGCTAAGAGAAGTTTTATTCAGTAGAAAAAAAACAATACTCTTACAACAGTCCTAAGTGTCTCGTCTCCATGATCAACCTCGAGTCAGTTAACAGGAAAATTAAGTCCAAAGTACTCTCGCGTTTCCGCTTAATGGCCTTAAATGAAAAGACAAACAATGCTTTGTTTAACAACCCATAAATCTTGTCCCGTGATGACAGGCGAAGAAAGAATTTTATACTACAGCCTGTGCTGCTCTAAAATGTTCTTCTTGCTTTATGAACAGAACATGTATACGGTATTGTTTATATATAATTTAGTTGTATAAGAAGAGGTTAACATGTTGTTTTATATATAAATGGCATTAATGATTTACTTGTTTCGTCTGTTGATCCGAGGAACGTATTCAAATCAATATGTTTAACATTTCTGAATCTGATAGGATAATGCTTGTCAACATGCATCCTCCACCTACAACTATTATAAAACAAAAACAACACTGCCTCCCGTCCTTGGTTACAGTTTTATTGGATTTATTAGGTACCAGTGGATGGATAAGGTGCACGAACGTTTTAAAAAAACACCGAGTATCTCTGGATTGATTAGGCTCAGGCATAGTATTGGATTGATAGGGTTCGTGCAATGTTAAAAAAATACAACGTGACTGATTTGGTACACGCAGGTGTATCGTGGATTGATTAGGTACACGCAGGTGTATCGTGGATTGATTAGGTATACGTGTTGTATCACTGCATGATCGCCAATGTCTAGACTTCCATTATGTTAGCTGATATTGTCGTGATTTTTTTTGTATCATCAGTACCGACCTTAACATTCTTCAATACTTCACTGTCACAGCAAAAAACAAATAATTCATTATTATTCTCGGTAGCAGCATGATTGATACACACCATCATTCCAGTCGTATTTTTTTTTCCCAACAGCAAAACAGACCTACTATCTCACTCTCTAGATGAATACGAATAAGACCAACTTCTTTCGTTAGCTTTAAAGTTCCTAATTTAAATTAAGCATAAAAAAGTATTTCTCAATTGCAATTAAAAATATTTGTTATAGGTTTTTTATATGACCGTTTGTAAAGTAAAACTCTGTGCCAAGGCGCGTATTTCTGTATTCATAGAACAACCCAGTAACAACAGTATAATAAGGTGCCAAAACATATCGTCAGTTTGGCTAAAAAGCTGTTAAAATTTAAAAACGAGTATAAAGATGTCGTTACGTTGACACTCAAAACTCGTTAATTGGTTAATCGTTATTCTTGATTGCTATTAAAACACAGCTTAAGCTCGTTCAAGTGTTTGGAAACACAATCTGCTAATCGTTAGATATCATGGATTAAAGAATGCGAGGTCGTTACATCAATGACGCCGCCATTACAGACGACATATGGTCGCTAACCTTTGACAAATAAAGAATTACAAATTGGAAAAAGACGTTATTTTAAAGACAAAAATGTTAATTAGACATGCAGATGTCATTGGAAAATCAAATGCTTTGTTATACTGACGCAGTCAAATGATAAGTTTCCTGCATGGAAGCCTGTTTCCTGCAAGCCCAGTAAGGATCCGAGATTTAAACATGTGTATTTTAACAGGAAGTAGCTAATAATTGCATGTGACTTGCTTTGACGTTTTCTTACAACTATAACACCAGGGAGTAAGTAAAAGCTTTGGGGTTGATACAACATATCAAAAACATATTTGAAAACAGTTGCTTGAAAATAAGCAATTTGAGATAAATTATAGAACTCTAAAGGCGCCTTTAAAATTACGTATTTTTATCATTTTGAAACACTTTTCTCCTTTTTTCTCAAAACAAGCCTCCACATCAAACATAAATCACTTAAACTGTTGAGCGTATATTTTATCAATAAGATGACGAGACCATTTAGGCGACATTTTGTATTTTATGAGGTCTAAACATACTTATTTGGAAATAAAATTTAACCAGCCTTTAGCCGCGGTTTTGGCGTATTCATTTCAGGCATTCGTGTTTAAGATTGTGCAGTCGTTTGAACTGAGGCGAACAGTATGGTTTATCCGAGTTCATATACGAATAAACTGCTTAACTTTAAACTTATTTTGTCATATTTTGGCAACGACTGTTACTAAACGAAAGCAAACCTTCTATGTGATTGAATTGAGATTCGGTCGTATTGTAGTATTCTTATTATGTTTACGGGATGGGTTGGCGGAGTCCCCCCGTCCCCACCCCCGACCACACACACACCTTTCCCCCCGTTAAATCCGCTGCTCGTTGTACAGTTTTTATTCATGTAAATGATTGAATTTTTCAAAATATGGGAACAGTATTACGTTTTAACTTACGTAAAACTACATTTTGATGAATTAAAAATATAATTTATATGCTGGAAAACGTATACTTACATTAAATATATCGACGGCGGCTGAATGCAACAAAGTTGTATCTCATTCTTCAGTAGTATATGTAGTTACAACCGTGATGCATTGAACCCTCGATTTGCTCATTTTGATTTTAGACAAGGATACATTGTTATTCGTATGTTGTATTATGTGTAAAGATTATAATCTCCCAAAATACCACGTCAGGAGTAAATGCTATTTTAAAGTATTTAGCAAAAGAACATATCCAAATCCTTTCAAAATTGAAAACAGTTTTACAAAGATATGTGTGCATCTCAATGGCCTCTTGGTGCATAATAACATTACAGACGATAACTGATTGTCCTCCTCATAAAAGCGCGCCACATGCATTAAATAACTTTTTCAAGTAAATATGGCGATATTTGAACACCTAAATAGTCTGACAGGTCACGGGACAATATGTGTGTGTTAAACGAACACCAGGGTGCCATATATTCAACACTTATTACCAGCAGTGGGTGAAATTTAACGAAAATCGTCAGACGACACATTTATCAACACGAGACGAGACGAGGCAGACGACTTTTATTTCGCAAGGAGTACTGAATACCAGTCCTGACACACGGCAATCTTGATTTTTTTTAAAGACTATGCTATCTTGATTCTTAAAGAGGCACGCAGCAGTCCTGATTTTTAGAGAGACACTGGGCAATTTTGATTGTTTCTTAAAGGGGCACGCGACAATCTTGATTATTAAAGGCACGGCAATCCTGATTTCTTAATGGGACACCAGACAATCTTGAGTCTTACACTTACCGCTATATTCTACAGTTAAAATAAAAAAATACATTCTCATTTGTTCTTTACCTAGATATTTAGTTGTATCTGAAGATGATGTTTGAATAAATAAATACAGGAACTTAAACACCGTTACATGTTTCCAGATTGTCGTATGTCCCTTTAAGGATCATTATTGCTGTGTGTCCGTTAAAACCAGTGTTCCCAAGCAAAGGCACCAGCGATTTTATTTACCCTAAACCGTCCTACTACATACTCTTAAAAATGCCATACCACAAACTCAGGTGCCATACCACAAACTCAGGTGCCTTACCACAAACTCGGGGGTTAATATTTTATTCCATTGCGACTTATATATCAGTCTAATGGAACGAAAAATACCGAAATAATAAACTGTTTACGTGTAATAGAACTTATTTATTCAGAGAGTTTCTGGTTTTCGATATAATAGAGCCATACCACACTCATGTCAGTGTATTAGGAACGCTTCTGCAGTTCTGTGTTTATATTGAACGTTAGCAGACGAGATTTGAAATGCTCGTCTGCAACTGTGTTGTTAGTGTGCTTTTTGGAGGGGAAAATAATAGTGTGAGAAGATGTGAACGAAAAGCAGTAAAATAATCAGAATTTGTAAATCACTCTCACACGCACGCTCGAACATGAACGCCCGCACACACACACGCGAACGATAGCGTCCTTAAAAACACATTATGCATTTCTTAAAAACACAGTAATTTTAATAGTAGACGCGAAAATCATGGTTCTTATGGTAGTGTGTACCTATGGTAATCACTGCTGAGAGGGACCTCGTGCACCTCGTGCACCTCGTGCACACACTTCCTGTTTGGCAAGTAGACGTCATTTATCGTTTTTAAAAAATCTAATTATCGGGCTGTATTGTATACTTACATGAAAAGGCAAGTGTTTGTAAAGAGGCAGTTAAAATTTAAGTGAGCTAAGTGTTCAATGGTAGGACATCATCTAAGTAACTGTATGTATATATATATAGAAACTCAGACGCCACACCAAATAGGCAATTTCCTAAATCCCCAAACAGTCGTCCCAGCAATCTAACATATTCGTTTGAAGTATGTCTCATCACAGAATCCGAGTATACCCAGTTATCATTCCCAAGTAAGAGTGAGCAAACATTGTGATGGACTGTCTGTCCAAAATTCATTACGATAATCTACGAAACGTAAACAAAGTCGGACATATCCAGTCAGCAGAGCTAGACAAATAGTTAATATATATATATAATATATCTTTATTTTCGCCGCTGTAACGCCACGTTCTGCCTTGAATAGGTCTAATACATACATACATACATGAGGGTCTCCCAGGGGTTTTGGGGAACAAGGGATCATGACCATTTATTTTTGGGGAACTAGGGGAAATTGTCTGTTATTGGTAATATGTTTGGGGAACAAGGGAACATTGGACTACTATTTTTGGGGGAACAGAGCCAATTATTTTTGGGGAACACTGGAACATTGTGTCATATTTTCAGGAAAGAAGGGAACCTGGACCCCCTTCACCACCCTTCCACCCCCGCCCCCTGGGAGGGCCTCATATAAAAAAAAATGTTGGATTTTAACGTTTTCTTTGTACAAGATGAGTCGATTGGAAAGACACAATAATAGCAAAGATCGAAACAACGTCCAATAACGTATACACGTACATACTTATTACATTTAGCTTTTATAAAATAAAATTTGTCTAATACATATCAGAATTCTAATACTAGTATACGGTTTATTTACGTGTGCCTGGCAGTTTGTCCTGACGGCACTCTTCAAAAACACTTGCCTTTATTTCCCTCTCTGCGGTACAGTAACGTTGTTCGTTCAGAATTTTACGACATACTTTCACGTATGTATACATTATTAAATATGTAATTAGAGAAATGTTCGTCTGATTTATGAGTTTCTCGTAAAACGTATATGATTCACGCACACGATTCAAACACTGCATCCTCGTCTTTATCTTATGATTGGTATTGAACATCCTAATTTGTTCCAGTTTGTCAAATGTAGCACATTTTCGACTGTCGTAAAACAGAGAATTATGGGGTGTTCAATGTCCTTGATACTTGCTGACGAGCTATCCGGAATGTACGGGTCAGGGTTTTCGGAATTCGATACTTTAATTAAATACGTATCCTTACCGTTTTTCAGTTCTCACTTTACAGTACAAAAAAAAAGGACGGTTTCAGATATAATCATCTTAAATGTTTAGTATTCAGATATAATCATCTTAAATGTTTAGTATGTTTCATGCACAGACCTAATAACAAATTTATTAATATGTCTGTGGTTTCATGGCAGCAGAATAATGGAATTTCTCTAAGCCTATTTCTCTGTTGATTGTAGCAAAGGTAAAAAAATATCTCAGATAAATAATAATAAGTTATTAGGCCGCCAGTTCGATATGATGTCACGCAAAGCTGGATTCGTGTATGACCTTATCGATCTTATAGACATGTTGTTCTCAGGAAATTGTACGAACAGATGTCAGCGAACAACATCGCATAATAGTATTGGGTTAATAATGACGATGGTCAGCAGCCAGTGGATGTTTATCGCACATTGTGAAACCCTTCATTATCACGTGATTATCACCGGTGTATGGGTATTATCACTGCTCTCGTGATAATTGGACTATCTTTTATGTAATGTATGATTAAGTTCATTTTTAGATTTTAAAGGGGTTGATGCACTATTTTCAATAATATATGGTAAAAAGGCGCGATGACGTCATCGTTCCAAGATGGCCGCCTCCGTTTATGTTTCTTAGCAAATTTTCAATAGGCTATATCTCCTATATTTGTCATGGAATTTTGATAATTCTTTCAGCTTTTTTCAAGTTTTTCGAAGCACTTTAAAATAAACCTTGTTTGAAATAGTGCATCAACCCCTATAAGTGAATAGAGATACGGCTGTTTCCAATTTGTTATCTTGAACACTGGTCCGTCAGTTGTGTGACTGTTGATCGACCAACTGCTTTAAATTATTAAATTAAATATCAGATAGTATTAACTAGTATTTTGTTTCTTTTTACCATATACGTCCTCTGCGTATTTAAACTGAAAAAATGAATTGCCCGTCGGTAAAGTTGACGGACCTTGCACTTTATTTAAATAAAATAAATTATGTTTTTTTTTACTTTAGAAATTTGTTTAATAGAGAACCTGTTTTCATTTCCGTATTCCAAGAATG
Source organism: Cyrtodaria siliqua (assembly GCA_037043455.1). NCBI lineage: Eukaryota > Metazoa > Mollusca > Bivalvia > Adapedonta > Hiatellidae > Cyrtodaria > Cyrtodaria siliqua. Next base: position 22,717 of record JAWPHD010012271.1, read on the forward strand.
CCATAGAGTTACTTGTTTATGCACTCACCAAGTCTGTGTTAACTTATCATATATCATCTTCGTGAATATATCCAGAGGCGAAATATGTAAATGACAGTACACCCACAAAACGTATTGTATATGTATATATTCAGACAAACAGGCATTTAATTATACAATTATATGTTATTACCTCCTGGCTGTAAACCACTATATATATATATAGTAAGAACCGGCTATAATAGAAAAACGCAATGGCCGACGCCATTTTGTTCAGAACAGTAAAATAACCTGAACAATCAAAGCATCGAAAGTCATTTTATTTCAAAGAAGATAAAAGTTAAGACAATTGTTAATATCTGAACCTCATGGAATGTGTACAAGTTGAATTAAGTTCTTTTTTTAACAACAAAAGAGCATTGTTTTGTCGTCACGTGGTCACGTGGCATCAACGTTATCAGCAACCATTTTGTTTATATGCGAAATATAAATAGCGTATAAATCAGCTAAAAAAGATCATGAAAGTTAGGTAGAGAATCCTTTTGTACTGATTGTCCCCGAATGTATCTAAAGCAGTAAGCTTAATTTTATAGTTATCGAACATACGTAATCTCCGAAAAATCTACTTCTCCGCGAGAATAGCGCTACGATCCCATAAATTCCAAATCAAAGGAACACAGGCTAGAAAATAAAGCCTGGTTTATTCGTATTCCTATAATACGGTCTATTAGAAGTATTCCACGCCAGTTTATAAGACTGTGTACCCAGGCGTCGACGAGTAAAACATGTCAGAGGGCTTCAGTGTTTCCCTTTCATCTTGGAATGAAGTAAATCTATTATGCAATGTGAATTCTTTCTTTAATGAATCCCTCGATTTTTTTATGTAAGCTTATTACTCATGCTATAAAAACAGGCGTACTATTTATGATTTTCATGCTTCCATATACTTACAAAAAACATGTTAAAATAAATAAACAGACATTTGTCGGTAATGCTCCAGAGCTCTTAGTGGTATTAAGTAGTTATTAGTGGAGTGCGTAGTCTAGTGGTCTAGTGGTAGAGCGCCGAACTCATGATCGAGAGGTCGTGAGTTCGATCCTCCGTCGCGGCCACGTTATTTATCCTTGAGCAAGATAATTAATCCACATTGCTTAGTACTGGTTCTACCCAGGAAGCCATCGAGAATGATTAATCTAAGTTGCAAGAACTTGTTTCGCAATCGATGTAAAATAAATATGTTTAAAACATTAAGTAGTTATGGTTGCCTCTGGAAAAGAACATTGTTTCAAGAATTTTGCAATAAATTTTAAGATGGGGGCAATTTAAGCAAGTATAATTTACATTTGAAACGTTAGTACACATGTTTTATTATATAATGTATTTATACATAATAAAACAGTATTATCTCAGTTGACTATACAGCATTTAGAGAGTTCGCTAAAAGTACGCTTTAAAATATTATTGCGAACGTTGGAGTATAACATTGAATAGCTCTCATGGTATAACTACGTTTACAGTGTTTATCGTTAGAGTTGAGCAGAGGTAATCTGTCTTACTTAGAGACGACGTTTTGTTTAGCCCCGGGCCTATGTAGCTAGAACAAAAATACCTCGTATCTATAAACTTTCTCCAAACTTTCAGATAAGAGTAAGGCCATGTCATCAGCAAACGTTGTTTTGTTTTTGGCGATAGTGTATATGTGGGTGAGGTAGGGAAACCCCTTACCAGCGTGGAGATACGATTTCGGTAAACACTACTATATCCAGTGTATAGGTATTTTTGAAGCTCCCTAAAAATATGAAGGCAAAACTTTGCCCATATAACTTGCTTTTACGTGGTCGAGAGGTTAACGAAGTTGTTGCCGGTTCGAATCCCACTGGGAGCTCAACTTGTAAGTGAGAAAGTGTCGATTATTACGGATGGCGGAAGGTATTCAGTACAGATTCTACCCAGGAAAAAGGGGGTTGTCTGCCCTTACAACAAAAAATAGACCGTTATATATGGCCTAAAAATGACATAAAACACCATTCAAACAAACAAACTTGCTTTTGGTATAAATGAGAATTGGGACTGACAAACAGACAGACATGCGGACGGGAACCAATCTAATTACACAGTAGTTTGCAGACGTCAACCGACCAGAAGAATCGCCAACATACGGAACATCAATGGTATTATATTATAAGCAGATGCACAGAATTGTCCCATTCACGCAAAAATACGCGACCGACAAATTGCAATTTCACTATTGACTTTTTACTATTCTTGAGCAATAAATTGTGACTGTTTTTGATCACTGTCATAAACTGCAAAACGCATCTGGAATGAGAAAAAGCCATTACATATCTATTAACGCCGAAGGAAAATAAATGTTTGTATATTGATTTCGTCTAGAAATCATCGCATTGATATTTATGAGAAAATCTGTGTACTTTGAAGTTTATTAGGGATCCATTTACCTGTCTTTTGTCGCACGTGTTTACATAGACAGCAAATAGTCCCGCATTTGAAATTACTTCATATATTCATCCGCCTTGTTAAACACTTAATTTGAAAAGAGTTTGCCCCAGGGCTGTGTGTTTAACAAATGAAACCCTCTTGAAGATATTTCAACAACATTTCAACACTACATAAACTTTTCTTTGTCGATTGAGGGGTATTTGATTCAGGGACTCTATCTTAAAAAGACTAACGGGGCGGGAATCACGCTGTGCCTTTCAACCGACAAGTTGACAACATATACAAGATGCTTCTGGTTGACCCCGACAAAGCAGTAATTGAGAAGAAAGTTAGAAAAGAAAACTTGTATTCAAAACGTTCACTTCATAATATTTACAATGCCGTTCTACATAAATTATAAGAAAAGGGTGACAGCATGTGTGACTGATTTAAAACGCCAACGGTCATTGGTTAAACCAGGGACTGACGATAGACGGGTGTATAATATAAACGGGTCCTGGTTGAACTATATTTTAGTATATATTGTTATGGTTTGGCATTAATTTATCGGTCTCGAATATGTTCTGCCTGTTGTGTCTGTTTATAATTTTGTTGTTTCTGATGATATATATATCTTAAGTTCCTCCATACTGAAGATTCCGGATCCTTTAAATTTTGCAACCACATTGTTTTACCTGTTTGAGCTCGGATGACTGTGTAATGGTTATGATTGAAAGAGACGAATTCCACCACTGTATAATAATCACCGACATGCTTTTCTAAGGCCATCATTACATCTACGCTAGATTTAGTTAAAACTGAAATATTGACGTTTTGAAAGGAAAGCGTACTGTCTCTGATGTAGGTGCAGTAAAAATCAATCCTATCTCTCCACACTCTGGCGAGAATAGCGCTTATCAGTGGATATCTGTATAACGCTGTATCGACAAGATAAGGCGCGTCGCTAGGTTCGATCAGAATATGGTAGCTGCACGGTAGCAGACGAAACAACAAAAATGAGGCAGAACTTTGTTATCTGTCCTCGTGAAAGCTACAAGGTGTTGCCAGTTTACTCTTTCATTTAATTGTCTCTTCATATAGATTTGACTGTAACTATAAAAAGCCACGATTTACTTGAGCATTTCCCCGATTCCATCATTCCGGTCTGACTTCAAGAAGACACCCGCCAGGACAACATGGCCATGAATGTTGACCTTAAATGTCTCCGACTGTCACGACATGCTTAACAATAAGACATATTTGAACTTCCATCTCCGCAAATAAAATGTATACTTTATATTTTAACAAGGTCGTGTGTAGTTTTTATATTGACTTTTGGATTATTTTTTTCCAGCTTTTAGCTTGTGTATATGTTTGTACTCAGACAGTCTGACGCTTGTTGACATTGTCCTGATATGATCTGTTGACCAATCAGATTACATCTATACAGTGTCACATGGCGGTATTGTGAATATTTAAAAAATATCCGCTGGACAAAACAAGCGTTCGAATGAAATGGGCAGTATTGTCGCCAATAGTCTAAACATCGTCGTAACAGATTATTCTACTAGTATTGACGGTCAAGATGTAAGTAGATAATGATCGAGTGGTCTTAATACTAAAATCAAGAGGCGATTACATGCGCAAGCTTATTTTACGGCGTAGGCTAATCCGGCCAAGAGCTTTAGGTCAGTCCAACCGCCCATGGCGAAGGTAGACAATAGACTACTTACAAAAGAGTCAAAAACCTTTAAAATCACTTCTGCTTCGAATAACACTATACATATTCGTAGATTTTTGAAAGTTGTTAGTCTACAGGGGAATAAAGTAGGTTTTTCGCTCGAATAAGTCCAAAACAAGAAGGGTTTTAAAACTTTCCCCAGAGATATATAGTTTAATCTTCAGGATTTATATATACGTCGCCAAAAGTATTGCGGTGCTTTACTATCTCATTTATATAGATCTGTTTAATAATTCGGAGACATGCAGCTCTAAGCGAAAAGGATCAAAAAACGTATATTTTAAATGGCTTTTTAACTTAAGTGAAGTTAATTGTTGCCGTTATCGTATCATCATAACTTTTACTCCACGGTTCTTCCACGATGGGAACCTTGTCATGTCGTCTGCTTTCACTCCAAGCTTATGTATGACTGTAAGATGGTAGACTATTCCATCTATTACATCCAACGAGCAGTCTCAATTCTGTAACATGCATGCACTCGGTAGTAATTCTTCAATAATTTGACGGTAATTTGTTGTTAAAGCGAAACAAGTGCTTCGGCGTTCAGATGCAATACTTTATTTCAAATAAACCCTCTGCCAGTCGCCAGATCAAAAAAAAAGATAACGTTCCGTAGACGCAGAGGCATGCTCTACTGCGGACTAATTGCATAACTCCAGTATTTCAGGAAATAAATTTGCATCACGGGAAAGCAAATGAATAATAAGAGTCAACTTCAATGCATATATTTATTCAGTTTATATTGTTTGAAGTTGGTACCACTGTCGATGCATCCTGGGACGTTTTCTGTAGACGTTTTAGTTTGTTCAATCATAAGACTAGTTTAATAAAGTCGAATAACCAGGTATCTGTTCAATTTTGATTTGCTTTTAGTCGAAAAACTCGCCCTGAGCGAGTGTTTTCTTTGAGTTTGTTTTTTTTTTGTCAGAAAAAGACTAGCATATTGTGACAGTATTGACATGCAAGTGTTTTTTTCTTGTTGTGCAGAATAGACATTTCATGGATGGACATTTAGCATGCACAAAGTGAAACTCTTCGCATTTTACGGGAAAAAAACACACGCAAAAACAAAACACTTAAGGTTGCGACAAGCTATTCGTGACGCATTTACATGCAATTGGCGACCAAACGTCCTCAGGTTAGACTCGATTAGTCACGCACCGGTTTGAACAGTTTTCCCTCAGGGCGTACTCGATTGACAGCATTGGCTATGTTTGAATATGTTACGGCAGTCCGCCTTGGGTGTTCACCTCACTAACATACGAAATCACTGATAAAATTGCGTTTTTATAAAACAAAATTAATGAACGTTGTAAGTCTATTCATTTTCCGTTTCTTATCTAGTTTAAGTGATAGCGCATCTCTTCCCCGGAGTTTTTCGTTTGTTAACTATTAAGTTTATGTCTGCCATCGCTTCTAGTAAGCTTATTATACTTTTTATAATAATTTGGAATTTAGTAGACAAGTTTTATTAATATTACTCCAGAAGATATTTAATCTCTGTAAACAGAATGCACCCTACGGTTCGTATAAAAAGTCCAGATTTTATTGGCAGATTTCTTTTGTACTCTCGAACGATATAATTCACTGTTTGGTATAAAGTTTGTCGTTAAAGTACAGTAAATATGATATTAGCTAAACGTATTAACATTTTCCGTAAGTGACGCACATTTTACATAGAGAAAATTTCATGCTTGAAAACGCTCTCCGATTTCACATTATGTAAAAAGACAAAATGGAATAAATAATATGGCGACTGGCTGCTCGACCTTATCTTACTAAATCATAGAGTTAAAAAAGGCTTTCGAACTACGTCTTATTCTGTAATTAAAGAGCGTGACAGCGACTTGTAACATGTTAAGATTGCTTATGGGATAATGTATGTAAATATGAAGAAAAACAACTAAGCATTTGAAGAACCATGTTTGAAATACAGTCGTTTTTCGAGTATATGCGATCTCTTTTAATTAATATTACTTTTTACAATTCTCTCACTGGCTGCGGAGTTTAAAAACAACAACGATAGTTTGTTTGAATTTCTCTCTCTCGCTCTCTCTCTCTCTCTCTCTCTCTCTCTCTCTCTCTCTCTCTCTCTCTCTCTCTCTCTCTCTCTCTGTCTCTCTCTCTCTCTGTCTCTCTCTCTCTCTCTCTCTCTGTGGATGTTTCACTTGCACTTGGTTCTGTTTGCTAAAGAGGAACACCGTATAAACCGGCGTGTGCGTAAAAACACGGCAGTTAGCAATATATCAAACGTGGGAAACAAAATTAATCAACCTGCTAGTCAGAAGACCAGCCAATGAACATATATCTTTACAGACTCAGGCGCGAATTAAGGGATATCCTACGTCCACGAAATATCTGGCAGGGTATTGTTGTACATCCCATGACTCTCTTAAATAACTTACGACACATAAAATCGGGTTCTTGCAAACGTAAAAATAAAGAAAAGAAAAAGATGCGTTTAAAACTATCAAGACAGACATTTCTAAATGTTTCTTGTCCAGACTGTAATGGTTGTTCCGCCACTGGAGCACGGATACCAGACGAAAAAATACAATTTGCAGCCTCGTTGCTTGTTTTACGGAACCATCTTAATAAAAGATAAAACTGCCACAATGGTAGAAATGTTCCGGCAATTCTAGTTATGGCGCCCAGTAAATAACACAGTCTGACAAATTAGCTAACCTACAAGTATGTGTAGGTACTGTGGAGTCTCCGAACCGAACAACGCTATTGTACAAGCCATTAATATTCATACGCGTATATTGTAAATATGCACGAACTATTTTACGGCTAAATTGCTGTTCCGTCTCATTCTGGGTTCTTGTGAAAACTTTTTTTTCGAAACTTTATGTTTCTACGCGTTCAAGAGGGTTCATCTATTGCTTAAAATGTTATTCTGTTTTTTAAACAAAATCCCATTTTTTATCTTTAATAGTGGAAGTAACTTGAACGGATGTTCATGCATTAGTGATTGGGCTAAGATAAAACATTGTTGAGGTTCCGGTTACCCGGCTGATGGACCATATTATTTCCGCCATACCCTTAAAATATCTTTATCTACCGGGAAAATGTTTGTAATAGTCTAAAACGACAATGTCCAAGGAAAAAAAAGAGAGAGAAAAGGTCTGAATCACTGACTATACGTTTCGTGACATTTTAGACTGAATAGTTCTACTAGACAGAAAAAAATATTATTATATTGAATCAATGTCACAGACACAATAATGTTAGTTTGTTTGTTTATCAAAGTAGTATAAGGGAGTGAGGCACAAATGCTTCTTTATAAATGAACATGATATCCTGATACCAGACACAGTAACGCCTTCTGCCGCAGTATGCGCGTAATATACTTCATTCGGGGAAAAGAAGCGCCAATTGTTTAGGGTCAGTATACATGTGTGTAATTTTGTTTGCTTAAATATCTATTGTTAACTTACCAGTAATGGATACGATGGCGGGATGTGTACAGTACTGGTTCTACCCAGGAACAGTGGGTGGTCTGCCTCCTCCACACAAAAAAAAACTATCGACGTCATATATAACCTTACATGTGTTGAAAATGACGTAAAACACCATACATTCAAACAACACCAATAATTGAAAATCGCCACCAGTACCTCCACCATATTTTCTATTGAAATTAATGCTGTTAACTGAAATGAATTCATTGTTGTTGTTTTTTTGCTAAATACATGTACATTTATTTGATTATAAACATAGAGTTGCGTTTCTGTTGTACTTTAGTATATAATTTTAGAGTAATATAAGGGTCCCAGTTATTCGGTGATGATGTTTCGCAGCCTCTGTATTCTTCTTGCACGTTAACAATGACGTAAAACACCATTCAAAGCAACAAACAATCTCCGTGCACGCTCCACGTCTCCTGACACATCATCGTATGGATGTATTATATAGATATCATTTTCGTAAAATGGCAAGCCAACATCCATAAAACTTATCTTAACCACGATCGCCCATTAACGACGTACGTTGTTAAAATCCCATCAAATTATGAATAAATTTTAACAAATATACACTTGATGCCTGGTTATGTTGATGCAGTTAAAGTGTACTTGGTATGCCCTGGTGTAAAGTGTACTTTGTCACTTGGTATGCCCTGGTGTAAAGTGTACTTTGTCACTTGGTATGCCCTGGTGTAAAGTGTACTTTGTCACTTGGTATGCCCTGGTGTTTGTCACTTGGTATGCCCTGGTGTAAAGTGTACTTTGTCACTTGGTATGCCCTGGTGTTAAGTGTACTTTGTCACTTATATGCCCTGGTGTAAAGTGTACTTTGTCACTTGGTATGCCCTGGTGTAAAGTGTACTTTGTCACTTGGTATGCCCTGGTGTAAAGTGTACTTTGTCACTTGGTATGCCCTGGTGTAAAGTGTACTTTGTCACTTGGTATGCCCTGGTGTACAGTGTACTTTGTCACTTGGTATGCCCTGGTGTAAAGTGTACTTTGTCACTTGGTATGCCCTGGTGTAAAGTGTACTTTGTCACTTGGTATGCCCTGGTGTAAAGTGTACTTTGTCACTTATATGCCCTGGTGTAAAGTGTACTTTGTCACTTGGTATGTCCTGGTGTAAAGTGTACTTTGTCACTCGGTATGCCCTGGTGTAAAGTGTACTTTGTCACTTGGTATGCCCTGGTGTAAAGTGTTAAGTTTGTTTTATTAGTTGACGTTAATCACACATTTCATATACTTCGTATATGATACATGTATGTTTGAATTGTTTCTTCTTCTTCTTCTTCTTTTTCTTCTTTTTCTTCTTTCTTCTTCTTCCTTCTTCTTCTTCTTCTTCTTAGTAGTAGTAGTAGTAGTAATTGCATTTGAGTGAACTGAACACATTTATTTACATCCCACATTCGTATTGGGTTATTCCTATCTCCTTATACGGCATACACTTCCAGATATGCATACAGTATTTATAAAAGTGAGTTTTTTATGAGACAACACACGTTTAAAGACAATACAACTGTGGGCCTTTATTGAAATTTATATTGCTATAAAATAAGATTAACTCTGTTTTTATTGTTCTGCATCGCATAAAACGAAATATATTGCGCAAGTACAGTTTTACAGTTTGATATAAACATTTGAAGACGCCTACATGCACTGCTTGGATAAATACAAAAGCTATCCGACTACTGTATGACATAGTTGCAGACTGCATACGAGGCATAAATCAATGTTTATTACCTCCTCACCAAATAACGAGATTACTTCTTCATAAAACACTGACACCGGCAAATAAGATTGGCAGTGTTTTGCGGAATAACTGGAGCCTAGAGGATTTGAGGAGGTCTCCGTGTTGTCTGTGTTGGACGCGAAACAGCAGTGGTTAACCCCAGAATGACAATTTATATTTACTATCCACAAGTTCAAAGTCGGTTTATGTGTTGCAAATATATTTCTGTTACATGTATTGCAAAATAATTTCAGCTTTGTATGTACACTTGAAAATATATCACCAAAAGTTAGTTAAAATATATATTCTCTTTGTTTTATGGTCACATTAAAGAATAAGTAAATAGATACATATTTAAGTGCGGCATCAGTTATTTCCCTTGAATATCCCCCCCCCCCCTCCCCCTCCCCCCCCCCCCCCCCCACACACACACACACACACACACACACACACTTTCATATCCAAATAAGGTCAAGATAAAATTAAACAACTAGTAGTGTGAAAACATTAATAGAAAGGAAATTATAGACGTCGTCTGCTTCGTCCAGTGGTGATTCCTGTATTGCTTCGCTGCACGCTTCCATTGTACATGAAGTCAGCGTTCAAAAGATATTTACTAACTATTTATATATGATATTTACGTATAAATCAAATCAAATCAAATTTGTTATTGGTCTAAAATCCAACAGTAGGAATATCACCAAAACAAACAGACATTATCATACACAGTAAAATACAAAGCATTTACAAAACAAGAAGCAAGAAAATAAGTCATATATCTCTCTCCGTATATGCTTATTTATATTTATAATAACAGTCAATTGTTATCTTATATAAATCCACTCCTGAGGGAGATCATATCTAAATACTACCACATATATAGTGTTACTTCACCAAGTAAATTTTATATCCCTAATACTGTCTTTCTAAAATTGAAAAACTCTGAGATAAATGATATACATATATTGTTGATATCATGATCATTACTACCGAGAATGAGGTAAAATTTACTCTTATCGTCCAACGTTGAAAAATTGGGAATAATAGCAGTTAGTTCTGCAAATAAATTAGCCCTTACAATATGTAACTGGGAACATTTTATCATAAAATGGTATTCATCCTCAATCCCATTTTTACACATCTTACAAATTATGTTATTAATATCTATTTTAGTATACATAAGGTATCAAAACCAACAGAAACTCCATTATTCTTCATGTACAGCCATTCGCGCCACCTACCGAGCAATACGCACAACGCCGGTAGTCGACAATGACTCGTTAATTAACTTGCATTAGACCAGACCGCCGGTAATTACGCGTGTCTCTTCCAATATTCGTGTTAATTGACACAGTTGCAAAACATGCCACAGTATAATGTACAGGGCTACTGCGCCGATTTTTGAAACTGGTTTATAATTTAGACGAATCAACTACTTATATTGAACATCGGAAATCCCTGCAGGAAATAATTCTGTGGCGTGTATCTGTAAACTACATGGCGCCAGTGGATTTTATAAATATTATATGGAGAAAACATGGACGAAAATGGATTCGAATATCACATGAAGGAAGTTAGGAGCGCCTGGTATAAGAGCATTCGTAGGTTTACAAACGAAAAAGTTCCCTTCCGCACGTTTCGATAGACCTAGGGCAACGATAAAAAAGCAAGTTCTATAAAGTACAACAAATTTAAGACAACAACATGCTATTTAATTCGCAAAACTTATCCTACAAGTATGTTTGGCAAAGAAAGCATAGCATGTGATGTTGGTGGAAAATATATTCACAATCTGTATCTCTTAACTTGAAGGCGACTGTCTCCATCAGATTTCCCTCTCATTCCCAGTCCGGACCATTAACCATAAGTATATCCCCCGATATACGAGGCGAACAATCAAATATAAAATGCATTATTTAGTTCTGATATACTATCAGTACGAATAATATAGTCTCAAGTCTGAAAGCTTTGTCGCCTTTTCTTCTATCGTCTCGTCTTCCTGTCTCTCGTGAGACCAGACGAGAATATGTATCTGCGACGCAGGAGCCATTATTCTGGATCGCTTTGATTGAATGTTAAAAGAGAGATAAAGGCTACCGACTGATCACTAACGTCATGATACCGATATGTGGTATATCGGCTCCGCAGTAGCGTCTGTAAATGTACGATTGATTGTTTAATTAGTCTAGAATCAAAGTACCGCCATTACCGCTCTGCATTTATAATCGGCCATAAATAAAAGTACTCCCGAGTACTTAACGTCGATCTATGCTTTGTTTGTTTGTTTGTTAGTTTGTTGTTTGTTTGTTTGTTTGTTTGTTTGTATGGTGTTTAACGTCATTTTCAACACATGCAAGGTTATATATGACGGTCGATTTTCGATGTATGCAATACCACGTTTGATAATATATTAGGCATATACTTCCAATATATTGCTTTTTTTCATGTGCATTGATGATTTCATATACAGAGTATTCAAAATCACATATTTTCTACTTTCAGGAGAGATACGGTGCTACTGTAACGAATCCGGCTGTGTAACGACAGGCTACATGTGTAAATCCCAACTCGGAATGTGTTACTCTCTTGTCAAATATAAAGATGACACCATGGACCCGGCTCAGAGCTCTGTCGTTCACGGCTGCGCAGATACTCTCGACCGGGAACCAAGAATGAGCACATGCGCAGGACACGGAATTGACATAAATGATGCGGAACTTCCGGAGAATGCAACGGAAACGGGAACAGTTACTAACACAGTTGAAGACAATGAAGTGCAAGAAAGAAAATCAGAGATTGTAGAAAACAAAGAAGATATTTCAAATGACATTACAAACAATGTAGACCCAACAAAACCAGTCTTGACTTGCTGTACGCAAGACATGTGTAACTATAGAGACAGTATAGAAATAAGCATAATCATGGATCACGATATTTACAAAAAAGGTGAGTTCAAATTTATTTGATTGATACGAACGTCTTTAATATGACTGAAGCTAGTTAGTTGCAAAGTGAATCATTGTTATTTATAAGAGCATGTTGCACTATGTTCAAAATGTTTTCATATAAAGGGTTCTAAAAGCATGGAAAGATGTGTAAGAATTATTACTATACAGGGTATATGACCTGTTGAAACTGTTCACGCAAAAAAAAAAAAAAAAAAAACGGAGGTGGTCATATGGTAAAAATACTTGATGATGTCATCACTGCAAAATGGTATTGGCATTTTTCTATAGGTCATAAGTATCTTCTTTATTAAATATAATATTTTAGTAATTCGTTCACTCTTTTTTAAGTACTTTTTAGAGCTGTTTTAAATAAGCCGGCTTGAGAATAGTGAAACCATCTCTTTAACTAACGTATAGTTAATTTAATGTGTTCTTGCATGCACGCTATGACTAGTAATACATTAATCTGTGTCTGCATAAAACAGGAATTAAATATGAAATCACCAGAACCAATCAGATACAAAAACATCAGTTTGCAATGTTTTTAATTAAGGGTTATGGTTTGGGTTATGGTATGCTTGGATCCGATCTCTTAATAGTATATGCAGATGCAGTAGGGCTAGACTCTATACGCACACGCCGCAATGTTTAACTGTATTCGTAGTTACATATCTCATCATATACAGATTGCATTTTCACCAATATCTGTCTTCAGCATGCATATTAGGCCACAGTGGTATTATGATTTATTACGTTATGCGTCTATGGCGCCCGCTGATTTCGTGTTTACATTTTCCGTCTCCGATTGCATATCAGGAACGAGGCAATGAACGTCGGAGTTAGTTATGCAATTGAAGAAATCAGTTATCCATCTTCTCGAGACGGTATAAAAGAAATCCCTAAAAGAAGCGAGTCAAAATGTCAAGGAGTGCAATTTGTCAATATAAAACTCAACAATTTACGTAACCGTCAAGTGGAGAAATGAATGTTTATTGCCCCTTAATGATGATTTACCCGCTCTAAAAATGCAGCTACTGCACTGCACTTCGCAAAAAACATAGAACCCATTATTCACTATTATAACGAAAGTAAACATTATTTTATCTATCGGTGGCGGACGGAAGATTGAATATAATAATTATTTAACAATCCATCTGACTGTTGGCAATACCGTAATGACAGTTATAACTGAATAAAGCAAGAATACGATGCGAAGTAAGACTCACGACGACGCCGGTCCAATTAATGTCAGTTTGTAGATATTAAGGCATCGGTTATCTTTTATCGTCGGTTACACCGCGTCTGAGCTGGACTCCGCACCCAAATGTTTCCGTTTAGATCAGACAGTTTGTGACATTATATTATATTAAAGACGAGACACACACGGAACCGAGATATTTTGGGGTTGGGGGAGGGATGCGGGTTGTGGGTCAAACATACAAACGTACGAAATTGTTTTACATAACCATCTCCACCACCCTCACTTCCCACCCCTCCCCCACTCCACCCCCATCCCCACCCCTCCACTTCAAATCGTAGAACGGGGAGGCGGGTACGGAACCCCTTGCCTCCGTTAAATCCCCTACTGCCAGACTATATACTTAGTACGGGACATCCGAACTAAGAAGTACCTTAAAAGAAACTTGAAGCTAACAGTATTGCTGACTGCAGTAATATTATGATACTCTGATGCTTTCAGTTTAAAACGAATCTATGGATTTAAAAAATTAACTGAGATATATTCGTAGTTATTCCTGAATCGTCGTTAGTTATTTGCCAAAGAAACATACGGAACCAAGTCATGTAGGACATAAAGTGGGACACTCTTAAGATGAGATTAAAGTCAGTTGTGAAAGCAAGTTTAACAAAACAATACATATCCGCAAAGTTACACAAGGAATCACTGTATACATCTAGAATTCAAATAAAATGTCTGCTGTTAATAGCATCTATGGCAACCTTGTCGGCTCTCGTATTGTTGTTTTTTAAAATATGTATGTTTAAATTTGTAATTGAAAAACTCGCGTTTATATTATTTATATAATGAATTAATTTATATTCGGTAATGATGATAATGGCTATTTCAAGATGGCTTATACAAATTAATATAGGCCTGATTTAAATTATTGTTAACATAATTACATATTTACAAAAACATATTCCAGGATTAATGACTCAACAAAAATGTACTGTAGTGTTATGGCAACTTGATGCTACATGTATCACGATTCGTATATATGCCTATATATAAGGCCCTAGATTTTGTTTATTCCCACTACATTCAAGCACAACTTCAAGTATATATACGCATATACCCTGGTGTTTTCCACTTATGAAAATCTCCAAACCAACTGAAAATCCATTAAAGTCTACAGTCTATCATCATCTCAAATCTTGATTTATAAGTTCAAAGCAGGTATTTATCAACGTTGACGTCGCGCAACAATTAGGAGAGTGCTTAGATGTTTACACAAATCATTCACTTCTCATCAAGCGACTATAAAGTAAATTTCTGACTCAATTTTCCCTTCGATACCTTGGTATGCGAAGATAACGACATTTGTTTAGAGATTAACGGGTCAGGGGAGGTAATTCCACGCTATTTAACTCTTCAAAATCGGAGGGAAATGTTTGAAAATAAGGCATGGCAAAGTAAACTGGTATAAACCTTCAGGTTAGATCCGAAAATTAACAATAAACGTTGATAAGATAGAAAACAGAATTAATTGTGTAACTTTTATAAAAGATGACATCCTAAGCTCCATCTCGAACACACACCACTAATGTCCGCTTCGCCCTTTTCCCCATCAGCAATATATAGGAATATTCTTCTCACAAGTTTTAAGAAGTCCACAAACAAAGATACATGATAATTCAATAAATTGTTATATATAATGTATTAAATGTATTAATAGTCCATCTCGTGGCTCAAATGGTAGAGGGACTATACTCCTTAGAACTACACACACGTAATGGTATATACGTGCCAGTGATATTTTGGAGAGACAACCATATTAGACAGTAAAGGGGTACTTCACCAGTGACCGTATTTGAAATTAAAGGAGTTACATCAGATGTTTTCGTAAGGGTTTAGGGGTTCGACTTAAAATTGTCAAATAATGATATTTTCTATTCTAATTTGCCTAAACATAATGCATGAGCCTAAAACTACTCCCACTTAACAAGGCAATGTATTTTGCACAGTAATGTGTTCTCTCCTAGGTTACGCCCAAGGATTTATTTCAGCATTCTGCGCTCGATTCTATTTAAAATATATGGTGAATTCAAGTTTTCGAACTGAACAAAACCGTACTGACACCATATATTTGATTTAAAACACATTTGCACTGCTTTGTGTATAAATAGCAAATGTGTTATTTCGTTGTGAATATCGGATTTTATTTCATTTTAAAGTGAGTCAAATATATTCACTGTTGCTAAACAACTCGCAAACATGCAAGTGTTATCACTTCTTGGTGAAAGTAAATCCGATATTGTATACACCAAACTAACAAGAGTGTCCCCTACTAGGACCCCACTAGTTCACGGACAGTATATCTGTAACATTTGCATGCGAATTAGATTCTGTGACATTTCCCCATGAGTATATGTATAACCATAGAGATTGTACATTAAGCAATATTTACGTTTAACGTGTACACCATTCATACAAAACTACATCTATTCTTGTCTTTTGTTACTTAGGAGACACACACACAGTATGAATTGTTAAAAATACGAAACTACGGCTCATATTGAAACCCACACTGAACGTCTCGTATATCCTTACAGATCATTTTCAAATTAACGGCTTCAGGGGTGATTGGCTCTCAATATGTATCGCGTGGTATTGGAAACACAAGACATCAAAGTGGTCCGATAACATGCCTCGTGTTTCAAAAATCAAAAAAGACGTCTTCGTCATGATACACGTTTATAATTTCGTATTTTGTACAAAACAATGTACAAAACACATGTTAAACCCATGTTTCCTGGGTTTTATTACGATTACATGTACACAAATCTCCTAAACAAATAAAATGGAAAGTGAGCATTTCAACGGTATTGCTTTTTAAAAGCTTTCTTTTATCGATATACAGAACAGAAGAATATAACTTTATTCAGATTTTATCTATACAGTTTCTCGTCTACAACATATTTAATATATAAATATATAGCCAGATAGTAAATATGAAACAATGCATATATATAGGCATGGTCTACGTCAAACAAAGTCAATCATGTGAGTTATATAGAAAAAATGAAAAGACTCATTGATGTTAATAAAATAAAAAAAACATGTAGCTAGCATTTATGAACATTTACTTTAAAATGTACACCTCAAACCAAACCACTCACGGCTTACCAATAAAAAAAAATACACGACTCGTTATTTACATACAAGAAACTCCGAGCTGTCAAAATCGACTCCATGATGCTCATGCTATCTGGTGACAAACTGATTTCATATTTAGATTAATAGTAGACATACTTGTGATAGAGTAGTTTCATATTTATATTAATGAAGGGGTAATTTATCAATGTCCTATGCGACCTTTCTTTAATGAATTTTCTGTCGTAGATGTGATTTTAAATGCTATCTAAATTGTGTTTTCCGTTCAACTGAAATGATAAAGCAAATGCGTTCTTAATCGTCGCCATACAGCATTGTAAGACTATAAAAGCTGTTTTTGCCGATAAATGTTGGCAGGATGCATTAGCAATTAAGCTACACATTTTTTTGTATATATTTTTTTTCATTTTTCATACAGACGCTAACAATAAATATCGCTAATTACTAACGAGTTATATATAATACATATCTACATCATTTTAACGACCACTTACGGGTTATGGGGCTTTTTTACAATCCACAGATAGAAGCGTGTCTATTCTAATTAAAACCCTGATTATTCCAACGAATCCGCTTGGGAAAATCACAGGCGCTCGCGTCTAACATTATCTTAACATGGAGAATTAGTGGCGAGACAAAATGGCGACCTATGCTCCTTTACTGATTATGAAGAAGACGAAAATTGTTGCAGAGAATTGTCGGCATTATGCTTATCTTCTAGTTTACAGTTATGCGCCCGATCATACTCCAGAATAAATTTGGCATCCTAGATTCGAGAGATTTATTGTATTGTATATATTTGCATGCATTTATCAAAACGGCATGTACTTGGTTACTGCAAAATCCCAAAGTGCACAGTGAAGCACTAAAACAAGAGTTAGACGATATGTTTGGTTTTCAATGCTTTCTCATGCGTTTGCTTGTTACACATTCCATGTCAAGTTTAAATACAATGTAAATGTGTTCTTAAAAATATTACGCAACATCCAAAACATTATTTTCCGAGAGTGCATGCCATACAATTGAAGTGAGATTGCAAGACTAATTCGAAGGAACGTTTCCACTTAAGTCAAATACCTGCAAAATAACCAAAATAACCGCAGTAATGTCTCCGGATTACAGAAAATGTAAAAAAAGAGTTACATGGTAAACAGTGAAGCCATTGGGATAAAATATAATGTTAAAACAATCCTGGGATAACTCGGAGAGTTTGTATGTACTGCGTATATAATTGTGCTAATGGTGTGTCTTTGTTCTTAAAGGCATTGGAACAGTTTCATTAGAGCATTTCCTAATAGAAACCAGAATAGCATACATATATTTTGAACAAAAACTACTTTTAAAATTCTTCAACATAAACGTTTCAGACCTTTTTCCTTCTTTCTAAAATTCTTAATTATCTGTAAATGGTCAATAGCATGTTAACATGATGTTTGCTCATGTACAAACTCACGGGCATTGTCCAGTAATTAAATATTATTTACAAAAGTTGTATATACTTAAAGGTACACGGGCATTGTCCAGTAATTAAATATTATTTACAAAAGTTGTATATACTTAAAGTTACACGGGCATTGTCCAGTAATTAAATATTACTTCCAAAATTTGTATATACTTAAAGGTATCTCTTATCCTGTCCATTGTATTAAAACACATTTTACACACTGGATACATGGACGCAAATTTGATAAATAGCATTGCAAAACATGTACAACTTTTAAAAGACATTAGCCGAAGTTAACGAGCCGAGAGTCATTTAGATGAGAAGTGATGGAATAATCGAAATGAAAGTCAGCACACTGTTTCTATTGTATCACTATGTATAGATGGGGAGTGAACAGCCCATGATAACATGATATGAACAGAGTTAAATAATGATGGAAAAAACATACAAAATAATGACAAATGTAATAGATATTTAAACGAGTTTTAACGACTTAATAATACATTAAAGCGACTTCAGTACCGCTGCAAACAATCAAGTATTTAATAATAATTTCTTTACAAATATGCATTACTTAAATTCATATCTGTTAATTAAAAAGGAGAATTGTCATTTATTTCATGCTGTTATCTGATGTTCACTCTACATCCGAAAAAGGCCAATGAAAAGGCATGTCAAGATTGCTTGTTGCCTTGACATATGATTTACCAGCTTTCACATTTAAGTTAATTGTTCACCAAAAGATAACCAAGCTAATGGTATGTTTTCTCATTTCAGGAGTTCCAGGTAGCTTCGAAGAAGGTATAACATCGAAAAGAACAGACGATGGCCAAAAACCTCAAAAAGACCTTTGGTTTAAAGCCGCGGTTATCGCGGTTCCCATAGCAGGAGGATTTATTCTCATTTTATTGGTGCTACTTGCAGTGCGCATGCTCCGATCAGATTCTCGGCAGCATAGACGCTTGATTCAAATTCGGCGGGAAAGAAGCCTCACTAAAGCTCAGTTATACGTCACAGACCATTTTATTGATAAAGAGACCGCAAACTGTTCACCAACGGGTGAAATTAACAAGTGTAGTCACCAAAGTCATAGTCATAGTCATAGCAATAAACGAGATAGTCAGTCACATTCTCCTAGAAACTCAAATAGTCATCACCACCACCATCATAGTCATAAACACTGTAATCAAAAAGTGACCACAAATAAAGACGGAAACACGTACGAGCAAATTGTGTCACCGATCAGTGAGAGCAGTTCGACCTGCTGCGACAGTACGTCAAAAGATATTGTCAACAGGACATCACCGTACCCATCAGTCATCGTTTCATGGGGAAAGCCAAAAACGACGGATGTTGCGGACGAAGTTTAGCATTCTCAAATTTGATTGGACAGGATAAAAGGGTAAATTCTACGATGTGATTGGTGAATGTTTTGTGATGCAGTGCTGTGATTAGTTAAAATGACGTGTCTGTCACGTGGAATGTTTGAATACTTGAAAATAAGAAGCCATCCAATATATTTAAATGTGTTTCAAGAAGAAATACAAAATGGGATTAAAAACGAAATATTCATGACTTATTATTTATTTCATATTATCGAAGAAAATGGCAACCTTCTGCTTACAGTGAACACAGTTAAAGCCTTTGCCAGGACGCAAATCTGCGAATATTTGTAAACAGTGAATGAACATATTTATAAATCATTAATGTGTACAGTGAAACTGTTTTCACTCTAAATGTATATATGTTTAAATGGTTGAATGTTTGAAACGTTTGTTTTTATTCATTTTAAGATACAATCTAACATGCATGAGTAAAATGAATTTGAGTGTCCCATGCGAGTCCATCGTAACATGCCTTTGTCATATTGCTCGGACTTTATGCTGCTATACCATGTAGACTTTTCACGTTTTGTTAATTCAGTTTTGCCCTAAATAAGCGCTGTCTATCCTTTAGATTAAACAAATGATCACCCCTTTTTAGGTTGCCAGTAATGAAAGTCGGTTTATAATAGTAAAAGTTGACAAGATGTTTAAGGTAAACATGCGTTTCTCATAATTAAATGTCAATATAATCAAGTCAGTTTCAAAATGGTTATGTACAACTGGAATTATTCAATCAAATATATAAGATATCGCGTCTAAATATTGTCAACATTTAAAACAAGAACATCTATGTTCAATACATTTCTGTTGTCGGTCCATGTTCACACCGCAAAAATGCGTTGATTGTTATGTATTTTATATATATATATTTCACATATTATTTATTTCTATGAAAAATAAAATGTTATTAATTTATTGTGTTTTTGTGTAAATATATGTGTAATCCAGTTAACTGTACAATACACCGTTGGTGCATTTCAATGGTTCCTACATTGCAGTTGCATACTATCCAATGTATAGCTATTGTTTGGCACATGTTTCAGCAAAGGGTTTTCAGCATTTAATCAACATTTAAATGTTGATTAAATGCTGAATACCCTTGCGGGATGCCAACAACAGCCAAATTGTATAAACACAATATTAACCAGCCAGGCCAAACCCCAAAACTGGAGCATCAAATGAAAAGTTACCAACTCGTAATTCATTTTACGCATATTCAATGACGGGTATTTTAAACCCGTTAATAAACCTATACTTTTAATCGGCACATATACATTATTATTTGACCTAAAGACCATGATAAACTTTTGATAAATGGTTTTGTAGTATAATTTTTCGTTATTTGGCGGGTTAGTTTCTTTAAAAATAATTAAAAACATGATATTTCACGGGAACTGGAACTTTTACTGGTAAATAAAAATACTTTAGTTTTGAAAATCGATTTTGAAATATTTTACAGTTGACATGTTTTTGATAAAAACAATTTCCATGTAAACCACTTGCTTCAGGGACAGTAACACATTAGAAAATGTCATAATTTCAGATGTTAATAGTTTGCGATAAAACATTCAGGGAGTCTTGATTTGGACTTGTCCAACACATTAAGATCATATTAGATAGCAGTTCTAAAAGTATATATTTCCTTTTATTTTTGATGGAGCAGAAATGCCCTATTACTTTTTTTATTTCTCTATTTCGAAATATAAGGTATTGATATTTAACTGTTTTATGTACCATTTTTAATGTGTCTTTAAAGTCCAGAAACCCATTGGCAGAAACAAGGCCCCAAAACAATAAAATCTGAATATATGGATATAAAACGTCCGAAGGGTTCGAAACATCTAGGGTCGAACTGTTAGTTCGGCGAATGTCATTTGTCATGCCTTTAACGCTTAACGATAACAAAAAATGTGAACAAAGGACTAAAATGTTAACGCTTGTAATGCCTTTTTTGCTCCGGGCGGTAGACAACTAATGGCGCCATCACATGTCGTCTGCTTTCCTACCTGTACTATTTGACATGCGCTTTTTTTTAAACATAAGTTAACATTTTTATGATATAAACAAAGAACAGGAGAAAATGCTCGAGAGAGAGAGAGAGAGAGAGAGAGAGGGCGAGAGAGAGAGAGAGAGAGAGAGAGAGAGAGAGAGCGTGTATATCCCGTTCACATGGCTAGTAATAAATTACGTCTGTCTTATTTGTTTGGGTCGCATTATCCGAGTTGTAGAAGAGTAGGAGAGGACACACTTGCTGCAATATACGTATCATATCGACCATGCAGTATGCTATATAGAGAGTCAATTTTAGTCAGTTTCCCCTCCAAATTTTAGATTTTAGGGATAAAAACAAGTCATTTATTTCACATTTGCCAACTACACTTGAGTCAATTTTAGAGACAAAAATCATTATCTTAATAATATACTTATTACTTTTATGGGTTTCCCACGGCGCGCAGACGAAGTCAAACTCTTAAGTATGTTTGCATATTTGAATTCCACTTCACTTTTATAAACAATTTAGATAAAAGGACATACCAAACTTCGGGACAGACTTTCAGTCAACGGGTTGGCGTTATATGGCAGGCGCTTATAAATATCGACGGACAGGGTCCTTATCAATGTTTGGTAATGTGGAGGAGGGACTATACACCTTAGCATCACACAAACACACACACTTACGCACATTGTGGGCAGGACTACGCTTGGAAGATAGATGAGTCATGCGTTTTTATGTAAATATGAAATAAACGAGTCTTAAGAAATTGCTGAAGATGGCGCCGATGTGTATTTGTAACATGACGGTTTAGTGATAAAGTGGTTTTGAGATCGGTTCTAGCCCACACCAAATTTGCATACATTATTGCAGAGAGAGACAGACAGACAGACAGACAGTGAGAGAAATAGAGAGACAGAACGAGAGTGAGGGAGAGAGACAGAGAGAGACGTAGCGAGATTGCTAAGTCCTGTATAACAGTAGTATAAATAGAATCGAAATATAAGGCAAAACCATACAGTAACTTATTGCGTTAATGGTTCTGGCGAACGTTTATATTAAACGACATTTTAAAACTGTTTACATTATATATTCAACATCTTAATTTGAAGGCAATAAAGCTCGAATTATGTCGTCGGTTCGCTGGTCCGTTCATCCAGAGAACATAAACTTAAATTCATAAAGCGACAATAAAACACATCTTTATATTATGGTTGATGTTACTATTAAACTATGTGGTAAACGTCGAATTTAGGCAGTTTAATATGCGTAAAAACCAAGATGTTGTGTCGTTATTGCGCGTACAAGACCGAACATCCAAAACAACAAAAAATTGGTGAGCTGCACAAAGAGAAAGCTTAAGGTATTTCAACTATTAGAGAGCTTAGATCAATCGGTCGTAATGTCTTATATTTTATAAACAAATTCACTTTTTAACACTTATAACTTTTTATTTATCTGAAAATTGATTTGTTCTTAGTCTGGACAAGCATTCTGCATTATGATATTTGACCACGCACATTTTGCTCCGAACTTGTGCATAGCGGATCACAAAGCACGGGGCGTTTAAAACTGGCATTAATAAACAAAGAGTACTCTTCTGTAGTGTGGCGCCACTGTTGATTCGAAGCATGTAAAGCTCGTGGCGATAAGGGTCAATATTGACAGATGGATGGTGCCTAGACTGGGTATCAAAGACAGTTTTTCAAAGGAGTTTCAGGATTTATTTTCCTCTCCGCATCCATTGATCACAAATCGCCGATAACGCCAGACAAGCGCCACAATAAATCAATAAATATATGGTCACAATATCGGTAAAGTAATTAATACGAATATAAATGTTTGAATCGGCAGATAACTTCGTATATTCGGTCATTGCTGCAGCAATCAATCTTTTGACGTGGGACTTAGCAAGCATGTTAATGATTCAGATTAGTTCGTTTGCGGCGACAGTATGGCTGGACACTACAGCAATTGCATATAAATAATTGATTTTGACTAATTGCCTCTGGGCGCCCGAGGAGTGGTTTTCACATACATATCGCATGTGTCGACAGTCCTTACACAATTTGCTACTGTATTGTGAATTTACCTAAATATTTAACAAAACAAGAGGATTAAACTGTGGTAATTACCATAAGCCAAAT
Source organism: Cyrtodaria siliqua (assembly GCA_037043455.1). Classification (NCBI taxonomy): domain Eukaryota; kingdom Metazoa; phylum Mollusca; class Bivalvia; order Adapedonta; family Hiatellidae; genus Cyrtodaria; species Cyrtodaria siliqua. The sequence continues at coordinate 46,343 of JAWPHD010012271.1, forward strand.
GATGAAGCGCAAACGAAGTGGATTTTGTAGTTGATGGATGATACATAAATGCACATTGTTTCTCCTTCAGAATGCACAACATTACGCTATACCTGTTAAATGAGTCTACGGCAATATCGACTGCCCCCAGATTCCGAATATAGAAATGGAATGAAAGCATGCAACCAAACCGTTAAAGCCGGAGTCTGGCGGTTTATTTTAACCTTAATGGAGATGATGCAGACTTTGTGACGAGTATTAGCGTACATAATTACCATGAAATTTGCATAAAAACACACGATGTCCCCATGGATGTGTTAATTAAAACAACTCGTTAGAATCTTACCCTTCGCACAGACTCAATAACAAACAGATTGGAAACTGAAAAGTTCACAAAATGTTGCTCAACTTTAAACACTTGTACATTGAACAGTTTTGTAGATACAAGTTTCATTTATGCCAAAACCCATCAAACACATTTATATCTCCTTTTAATGATAACATTTTCATTTCTCTACCATTTTAAGAAAAAAAGGAGTTCAACGGAAACCGTTACATCAAACCTTGAATTTTAAGGGAAAATGCAAAAATTATGAGAATCTTTTAACAGCTTTCTATACAACTTCTTATGTTAAAAATAAAGAAGAATTAATCTAATCCAATTTTAATATTCATTATGAATGTTTGTATGAATTCTCATCAAGGTCAATGAACACTTGAGAGAGGAGATAGAAGGAAAAGTTAAGGTGTCATGTGATATTCTGGCTACTTCATTGGTTCAGATAGGAAGTTTCTATCTGTTTATTTATATGTCTGTGCCCTTAGGTGAAAAGCAAGCGACGTTTGTTTAGCCATTGCTTGTTATGTTCACAATACATGCACTATAAAATAACCCATTTGACCCTGCAAGCTAACCTTTTTATGCATATGCAGAGTGTTCATTAGACACACTGTAATAGTACACATGAGGTATTAAAACTATTTATCTGGCATGATTGGCAACGTTTTATCAAGTCTAATTTTGATTTATTGGAAGGCATAATTCCTCTGAAGGTTTGCAGCCACCAATTGCATGTACCTGCTAGGTGTAGTCGAATGTATTTCCTATAGTAAAAAGTAATCCCTCCTTTCTTGTTAAATAAATGGGCATTAGAAAATAGCCCATTTCTATTCGATTTTGTTGTTGTGTGTATAAGAAGTGTATTGCTATGTTTAACTGAAAAACTGATAAACATCTATGCATACACGTTGTGAGCAACTATCAATGAAAACAACTGTACCCTAGATCTGTTTAGTAACAAACGAGAACTTTCTTACATGTCTTGTGACCCCATCTTTTCTGGTGATTTTTCAAGTGGAAAGCTATAATTGTTCTATATGAATATTTCACTGCTGCATTATCCATACTTAAGTTGAAGTTGAAGCAAATCATTAACATGTGACATTTTAACATTGATGTCAATTGGGAAATTAATTGGTGGTTTTATACCTGTATATTTCAACCTTTTTCATTTTACGTTTTAATAAGCATATTCAATCGCATCCGTGACCGGGATAGTAAAGGCGCTGCGTCTAAAACTTTCGCCTCCCACTGGGTCAAGTGAGAAAGTTTCGATTTTTACGGATGGCGGGAAGTATACTGTACTGGTTCTATTCAGGAAAAATAATGGTGTGGGGGTGGGGGAGAAGGTCTGCCTCTACCACACACAAAAAAAGAAAGACATAATTATGACCTAACCTGTGTTGAAACGTCGTAAAACACCATTCAAACAAACACGTCATAGTAAGCTTATTCTGCCTTACAGTTGTGTGAACATCCTAAACTAAACTAGACGTTTCACTAAAGGTGATTATTACTTTCGCAATAGTGTCCAGTAATAAAATATGTGTGTGAAGTTGGCTCGGGGTTCGGCATTCAAAACCCAGTTCGGTATTCAACATTCAGAGTCAGTTCGGGGTTCGACATTCAAATCCAGTTCGGTATTTAACATTCGAACCCGGTTCGGGGTTCGACCTTCGTACCCAGTTCGGTATTCAACATTCGAACCCAGTTCAGGGTTCGACATTAGAACCTAGTTCGGTATTCAACATTCGATCCCAGTTCGGTATTTAACATTCGAACCCGGTTCGGGGTTCGACCTTCGTACCCAGTTCGGTATTCAACATTCGAACCCAGTTCAGGGTTCGACATTCGAACACAGTTCGGTATTGAACATTCGAACCCCGTTCGGGGTTCGATATTCGAACCCCGTTCGGTATTGAACATTCGAACCCAGTTCGATATAACCCAGTTCGGTATTCAACATTCGAACCCAGTTCGGTATTGAACATTCGAACCCAGTTCGGGGTTCAACATTCGATATTCAACATTCAAAGTCAGTTCGGAGTTCGACATTCGTTCCCAGTTCGGTATTTAACATTCGAACCCAGTTCGGGGTTCAACTTTCGATATTCAACATTCAAAGTCAGTTCGGGGTTCGGGGTTCGACATTCGAACCCAGTTCGGTATTTAACATTCGAACCCAGTCCGGGGTTCAACATTCGATATTCAACATACAAAGTCAGTTCGGGGTTCGGCATTCGAACCAAGTTCGGGATTCAACATTAAAAGTCAGTTCGGGATTCGACATTCGAACCCAGTTCAGTATTCGACATTCGAAGTCAGTTCGGGGTTCGACATTCGAACCCAGTCATTCAGAGCCAGTTCGGGGTTTGACATCCTAACCCAGTTCGGTGTTCAACATTCAAAGTCAGTTCGGGGTTCGACATCCTAACCCAGTTCGGTATTCAACATTCAAAGTCACTTCGGGGTTCGACATCCTAACCCAGTTCGGTATTCAACATTCAAAGTCACTTCGGGGTTCGACATTGAAATCCAGTTCGGTATTCAACATTCGAACCCAGTTCGGGTTTCGACATTCAAACCCAGAACGGTATTCAACATTCGAACCCAGTTCGGGGTTCAACATTCGAATCCAGTTCGGTATTCAACATTCAAAGGCAGTTCGGTATTCAATATATGTCGAACCCCGAATTGGGTTCGAATGTTGAATACCGAACTGGGTTCGAGTGTCGAACCCCGAACTGGGTTCGAATGTTGAATACCGAACTCGGTTTGCTTGTCGAACCCCGAACTGACTCTGAATGTTGAATACCGAAATGGGATTGAATGTCGAACCCCGAACCCTGAGCCAACTTCACACACATTAAGAAAATACGTTCAACTACAAATTCGTGAAAATCAGAACACGTTTACTAAAGTTGTTGTGTACCAAGTCTGAAATTTCTATATTTTCAAAAACCAACAGAGATAACATAGTAAGCCACTGGTTACTGAGCTCATTGTCAGACTCTACTGAGACCTTCTTTAAACCAAACATGTTGTGAAAATCATAATCAAAAATGCTTTATCTTTAATTTATCAAGGGCAGTAACTCAGTAAGGCACTTACTTTTGGTTATGGTTGAACTTATCTGAGATCTTTTTGATATAAAATGAGTTCAAAATCTGAGCCTTACCAATTTACTTATGTTATTGTGAACACAAGCTGAAATTTGCACACACACGGTGTCAGACCAGTCAGGAAGTACTTCCAGGTCGTAGGGTGCTAAAATAGTTCCTTGAAAAAATCCAAAGTTTCTAGTTTGCATGTGTTTTTTCCAAGATTAGTTTTTATTTCATTGTTAAATCTAACATGAGGTTAAAGTAGTATGTCTGTTGTCATGAATAGTAAGTATTTTACTGTGTTTGTCAGGATTATTTCTTTAGAGAGTATGAGCACAGAAGTTAGGTAGAGATGTGGTTTTGACAGATGTTTATTTCAAAATACGCATAGTGTGAATGAATGACGCGAAACGTTAAAAATCTGAATCGGTGTTTATTCCAGATATGGGACCGTTTGCTAGCCAAATGTGTTTAATACATAGAATAAAAGTGTATTTAAGCGAACGAATGTTGTGGTACTTTTGACTGATCTCCAAAATTAGCCTATATTGCATTGTGTTCAATGGGCTGATTTTCACCGGTCTGACACCACATAAAATCAAAATTCAAGGACAATAACTCAGTCAGGCATGTGTCAGTTTTGCTCAATGACACACTTTTCGAAGATATTGTTGATATGAAGCCTCACACTGAATTTGGTGAATGTCGGAATCCGTTTATGTATACTAGTTTGTACACCAACAAAAAATGCCTCTTTTATGTGTCGCCTGCGTAGCATGGCAGACTCGTAGAGATCAACTCTGTCCGTCGTCCGTTACGTTCGTTCGTCCGTCCGTCACACTTTAACCTGCAGTCTAACATTGACCCTAACTTGAAAAGTGTTTGACATATGTTCATGAAACTGCACACACATCTTCATCTTACCTCAAGGAACATCATTACGTATTTCCATGAACTCTGACTTTCATTTCGGCATATTTTCAACTTTAGCTTTGACCTGCGCCCTAACTGAGCTCGTAACTGGTCATAACTTGAAAATTATTTGACATATGTTCATGAAACTTCACAAATATCTTCAGATTACCCCCAGAGAATGTCGTAACACATGTCCAGTAACTCTGGCTTTCATTTCGGGAGATTATGCCCCTTTTCATAAATCTTTAACCCGCGACCTAACCGAGCTCATAACTGGTCATAACTTGAAAATTGTTTGACCTATATTCATGAAAATTCACAAATGTCTTCATCTTATCCCCAGAGAATGTCGCAACATATGTCTAATAACTCTGGCTTTCATTTTGGCAGAGTTGTGACCCTTTTCATAAAACTTTAACCTGCAACATAACCGACCTCATTAATTGGCAAAATATTGACCTACGATCATAAATACACTTTACACGGTTCTTATTAACTATTCAATGCAGATATATTCCCTTTTCCATCAAACGTTTACAATATAAAAAAAATCTGCTCCATCATTCATGAAGGATTGCATCTTTTGTCTTCAAACTTTATAGTTGAATTGTCCTTGCTGAAATAAGCCTATGAAGGACACAAGTGTTTCGCGGAACACCTTTCTAGTTTTCAATCATCAAGGGCAATTACTCAATTAAGTATGTGTCTATTTTGCATATTGCTAAAGATCTTAATAATTTAAAGTCTCAAATTAAATTTGGTGAAATTCAAAATCCGTTTACTTATATATATATTTTGTACACAATCTGAAATCAAGGGCAATAACTCCGGGAGGCTTGTGCCAATTTTGCTCATTGTCAAGCTTGTTAATGATCGTATTGATATAACGCCTCACTCTGGGGGAAATCAGAATCTGTTCACTAAAGTTATTGTGTACTCAAATTGATATTTGCCTTTCTCTACCTTCAATTATAAAGGGCAATAACTCAGTAAAGCAAGTGCCAATTTTGCTCATTGTTGAACTTGTTAAATGCCTTAAGGCTTAGTATAAGGATTCACATATAATTTGGTGAAAATCGGAAACCGTTTAATAAAATTATTGGGCACACAAGAAATTCGCATTATCAATTAAGACAGGAAAAAGTCCTAGAATTAGGGTTGTCAGTCATATTTAAGCCCATTTTAAACAAAAATAACTTAAATTCTCATGAAAGATTAGCCATATGTTGCCAATAAATCAACAGAAAAGTTGGGGTAATGTTTCTTCTAAGGAAAAAGGTACATGTCTCGTGAATGACTGCACCATTTAAAAACATTAACACTGAGATGCTAAAATATTGTATAAAGTATTGTATGCACACATTCATTTCTGATATATACTGAAAGGAAAAAGAAACGCGACACGGGAATTTCCGCTATATATTGTATATACTGCACACTTAATTCCATATATATTCCAAGAAAATCCCATGATGTTTTGTAAAAAAAAATAAGTTGCAGTTAGTTAGAGGAAGGACACAACTGCGATGTTGTAGACGTTTTAATCACAGTACACGTTGTAACAAGAAATTCATAAATGTTGAATATCCTCTTTGAAAAAATGAGCCAGTTCAGTACTGTGTTTAACGTAAAGAGTTTGCAAAATTTTGCATCCAAAGTTTGCGCCAAACGCGTACTATGTCAATAATGAAACTTTGCAAGAATACTATTTGCTATGTTAAGTGTTGTTTTAGTCTTTTTTCCGAAAGGAAAGATCTTACGCAGCCATGTACCATTCGATTAACAGCAGCATATTGTACATACAATATATAGCGGAAATTCCCGTGGTGCGTTTCTTTTTCCTTTCAGTATATATTGCGGCAAACATTATTTAAATTTAAAATTTAACATGGCAATGCTTGTTAAAAAAGTGTGAATGTCGTGTTGTTTTTTAAAAGAAATTATGCGCCATTACCACCCCAGGCCGACACTTCCTGTTCAACAATGGTTGTAACTCTCCACGGCGTTGGAGGTATTGCATAATATGAAATAGGTTAAACCTATAGCGCGGGCAGAGTTTCTGTCTGATTCTGTGTGCTATATGTACGTATGTAACCAGGTAATGGTCTACCTGTTAGATATCTGAACCATGACATCAGAGTGTAGATAGATACGTATATTAATAAAGTCCTGGTGACATATTCCCCTCAACCCCAAATATCCAAAGAGATATATACTGAAAGGAAAAAGAAACGCATAATAAAAAAAAATGCATATACTTCACTGTTATATACACCTAATTCCACGTAATATTCCAGATATATATCAACGTGTTTTGTACAAAAAGGGGCTACAGTTAATTACAAAAAGGACAACTCTTTCATGTAACAGACCTTTTAATCAAAGTATACTTTGTTACACGAAATTCATAAACGTTGAAGTTTCGCTTGAAAAAGTCGAGCCATTTCAGTATTGTGTTTAATGTGGTGAGATTGCAAATTGTTTAGGCCTAAGTTTGCTCACCTGCTTGAGCCAAATGCGCATTCTGTCGATAATGAAACTTTAAAGGTGTGTTCGGTGCTGTTTAAACCTTCCTTCAAAAAGGACATGTCTAATGTCACCCTGTACCATTCGATTAGCAGTAGCATATTAAACACACAAGTTATAGCGGAAATACCCATTATGCGTTTCTTTTTCCTTTCAGTATAGAATCGCGTGGTACGAAAATCTGAGTTCATCTCGTTCGGACTGAATCGCCAAATGTCATAGGCTAGAATAATGTGCAGCAGAACCAGGCCGTGGCTCGAACCCGGGATTTTCGGACTGCCGGTCCGATACTCTACCGTTTAAGCTAAGAGTCCGAAAATACATGATATATCTGTCAAACTGTTAAATATCTATGAACCATGAGACGCATACTTATACCACAGTAGCCAGCTTCCGTAAGGTTCCAACCGATGTGCTATCAATGATTGATGACATCACAGAATTGTCAGAAAAGATTGATATGAGGTTTAAGCTATTTTTCGAATCACGTTTTCAAATTGTTTGTTAAATTGAACCTACATTGATTTATAGCCGTTGTCTATAGAGGCTAAAATCATTATAATTATGTATATTTGATAATAAAAGAGTGTTTAACTGCTTAGATGTTGTAGATATTTTACCCAAACCATACATAATCAATATATGGTGCTGAAATTGGGAAGTTATTGAGCAAATTGATGTTCGAGATACCCAATATGATGTGTGTGTGTACGTGTACATTCAGGTTGAATGGATAGAGGTCCCTGTATTGAAAAGGAACAGCTTAAACAAAAAACAAAACACAACAAAAATGTTACAGTTGTATTGCAATATACTTTGATATAAACAATGCCAGTTTAAGGATGATCATATATCCTTACAGTACGTTTTAAGTATACGGCAATACTGATTTTTAAAAAAACTAATGGCGGTAGGTTTTTAGCAGTATTTTAATATTTGCAAATAATATTTAAATTGTTCAACATTTTGTTGGTGGAAACGAAAATGGTTGAGTACGAATGCATAAAACCTTTGACAAAAACACCTAGTAAAGTATATTGTTTTGAATATGAAATGTCTACGTTTTTTATGTTTGGATGATATGGTTTACATGGTTGCTTTCCCGCTGTTGAATCCACCACAGCCAAATACACCGCCTTTTTCTCATCAATGGTACATCGGAGATTCGAATTCCTTTTTTTTAAGTAATCGACTTTACGACGAATTACCAGCATTCTCTTGTAGATTATTAATGCCCAGAGCCCGTATTAATAAAGTAACTAGTTACTTAAATGGAACATATAACTTCAGTCAAAACTTCAGATGTCTGCATATTTTCAAATATCCTTATTAAACTCTCAGCGACACTATATATAGCATCTACTTTAAGATAATTATTGATTTAGCTGTGGGCATTATTAAAAATAGAAAGAAGATGACTTGAAACGATAGAAAAGAGTGTTTAAAAATCGATAAATTTTGTCTTAAGATAATGCTAAGAAGCTTTATGAATACGGATCAAAGTCTACGTAATGCAAAGTTAAGTCATAAACAATCACAATCAAAGGAAAGCAGATATATTATTTTCTGGACATAATTTATTTATATGTTTTTCTTTCTATAATTGGGAAAAACAGTACCTGTAAGTGGTTAATTTAACGTTATCTGTTGTTGTATTTCATCTGTTATTGAGAATATTTATATACTGTTATCTGTTATCCACAATCGGTATCGAGTGACGAGAAAAAGGTTGTTCCCCTCCTTTCCACACGTATGGTAAAATTGATGTTATTTACTGGGGTTTTTTGTTGTTGTTTTTAAATCTTTGTGTCTGTTATCATCAAATTCAATTTGCTGTAATCCTGTTATGAGACAATCCCTTGACCCTCCTCGTTTCAGAAGATAGCAAAGTGTACATGTAAAACAGTTAATACTAGTTGACTTAAAGAATCATAAAATTGACCATTTAAACTTCATAATTATGTTATAATACTTATCAATTAAGGAACGCAATACATTATCAAATAAGCGTTTATTGTCTTTACATAATTGCCAAACACGATTTTCGCTAAAGTTACTCCCCCTGAACCTAAATACTCCATTTATATTTTGAACGCAGCAGACGTGAGCTGTTGTTTACATTAGTTTCAGGTAAATTATAGTATTCAAAACCGTTACACGATGAATAAATTGCATTGTTATGAACTTAGAATTTCATTTCGGCTCATGAAGAAAAGTGATATCTTATAGGTATGCATTTATCAATTTCCGAGGGCTGGCGTGGCGCAGTCGATAACGCGGCGAATTTGTAACCGGAGGCCCTGGGTTCAATCCTCCATGGTGCCACTGAGTTTCGTCTGTGTGTTCTTGGGCAAGACATTTTCCCGTCGGATGGGGACGTAGACCGGGCGGTCCCATGTGTCTATCCTCCGAGCACGTTAAAGAACCATAGGAATATATTCGATAATAAGAATAGGGCACGGTTCCCGGATTCCTAAGTACCCTTCCCCTCTCTTTGGGTCTCTAAATAACCTATGCTGTGGTGATGAGCCGTTAAACAACATTAATTTCAATTATCAATTTCCTTACGCTCGCAAATATACAGCTGAAACTATTTCCGTGACATTTACAGAAATTGACGCGGTTGTTCGGGGTCGGCACGATTATATCTGGAACAGCGTCGTCAGTATCCGTTAGCGCTAATCCGGGTTACCGCAATGTCAATTGTTGTAAATGTTTTTAGGTCATACTACACCAATTCATTTTCCATAGGTCTGCCTTATAGCTCTAAGCTCTGTATTAAGTTCCCTAATATAGGAAGCTATATTTTTTATTACTTGTTTTGAAAGACCTATCTTAGTTTTATCAAAAAAACATACAGAAGCCATACATTGAGTATGTTTTGAAAAAGCTGTTTGGGTCGGATGGTGCTGACCCACCTACTTGCATGTAGAAACATGAGGAAAATGTAAAATATACTTCTTTCTTTGATTATGCAACACATTATGAATACATTGCACAAATGTATGATTTAACCTTTATAAGTACTCTTCAAGAGTTGAATTTTATTTTTTTAGCAAGATTTTTTGGTTTGATTACCTTGACAACCAATCAAAGTTAAGAGATTCTGTGTAATAGCTCCGAATTTACCCTGGAACTTTTTCCCTGCCCTCTGATTGGTTGGTAATTGGTGTAGTCTGATCTTTATAAAGAGACATTCAAACCTGACTGAAGTTGTTTTTTTATGGCTAAATTGTTTGATACATTCGATCTGAGAAAAATGATGTCATTCTTTTTAAGAGAACAATCCTTTTCGACAAAATATGAGGGCTTAAATGAGCTTTGGCTAAAGCAAAATTCCTTCGGTTTTTACGCGTAAATCCAGAATCTTCAAAATGCCATATCTCGACAACCGTTCCAATCTTTTGCTTCAAATAAAGTGATTTTAAATTGATTTCATCATCAACATGTGATTTTCAACCAGTTGAAGCTATCTTGAAAACAATATCTACTCAAAAATGATATTTGTGATTTTCAGGGGTCAAAATAACAGATTTTACCATAAAATGCCACTGTTTTTGAATGTATTCAAAATCTGCCTTCAAATGAATTACTTAACATTATTCAGCAAGTTCTATATGTGTAACCATCAAGAAAATGCAACTTTTCAATTTAGAAATGACAAAAAATAATTCTGAGACTATCCTCCCCAACTCCATTTTGAGGGCCATGCCATGTTTTACAATATGCTCATTACACAGGATTGCCTGTTACTGTACTGTTTCTTGTATTTTTTTATTAGATATTGTTTATACCATCTCTACAGGTCATTTTCATGTAACCAGGCAGCTAATAAGCACTGTTTAAAGTACAGATCCATGAAAATTCATTAACATGAAGGGGGTTGGGTAGAAAAAAACTTTTGAAAAACATACAAAAGGTCATATTTTTTGCCAACTAAATAATTTAATTTGTAAAATGTATTAAACCGCATAACATATTTGCATATCGACACTAACCGTATAGAAGCGATGCACTCAAAGTCAGAGTTTACCTCAACATCTTTTTCAAAACAGACAAAAGCGGCTTTTCGACATCTTTTCGGACAGATGTAGATTGTCGCTTTCTGACATTTTTGCCAAACAATGTATGCAAAGCCCTCAGAAATGAATAAAACTTACTAGATATACCTTTAACTAGGCATACATGTGCATTTCAGGCTAATTTCGTATACCAGGTGTCAGGTATGGCTAATTTTGTGTCCACTACCCTCAATAAAGGAATTTAAATTTACCTATGTTGCATCATAAAACTTTTAAATATTTAAAAACCATGAAAAGAGTTATAAGAAAATTCAAAATACACCATAATTCAACATTTCTCACACTTTCAAATCATTGTGTTAGGAAAAAAGTATGTCTACTTTCACTTTTACCCTGTGCAGAATCTATCTTTAGGTCATACTACACCAATTCATTTTCCATAGGTCTGCCTTATAGCTCTAAGCTCTGTATTAAGTTCCCTAATATAGGAAGCTATATTTTTTATTACTTGTTTTGAAAGACCTATCTTAGTTTTATCAAAAAAACATACAGAAGCCATACATTGAGTATGTTTTGAAAAAGCTGTTTGGGTCGGATGGTGCTGACCCACCTACTTGCATGTAGAAACATGAGGAAAATGTAAAATATACTTCTTTCTTTGATTATGCAACACATTATGAATACATTGCACAAATGTATGATTTAACCTTTATAAGTACTCTTCAAGAGTTGAATTTTATTTTTTTAGCAAGATTTTTTGGTTTGATTACCTTGACAACCAATCAAAATTAAGAGATTCTGTGTAATAGCTCCGAATTTACCCTGGAACTTTTTCCCTGCCCTCTGATTGGTTGGTAATTGGTGTAGTCTGATCTTTATCTGTGCGTATTTCGAGCTTCCATTGGAAATAAAACCTCGTGATGTTTCTCCACCTCTTTATATAGTTTACTTTGCATTCATTTTGTATTTTATTATGCTATATACATATTCACGACAATAGACTACTTGTTTACGACGATCGACTACTTCTTTTGTAATCTCATTTGTATTTTTTTCAGATCGTCAACCTATTGAATAGATAGATTGATTGATTTATTTTTGCTTGATTCTTTCATATGATACCATAGGAGCTCGCTTGCGCTCGCGACGCGAGTTATGTTTGCTATAATGTAAACACACATCATATTCCTTTAATTACTTGTAACAACTACTGGGGGTGTTTCAACCCCCGCCCCGTGCCCCCAGTAACCGCAAATTACATTATTTAGTATTCAGTACGCATAAACAATACAATAGGTACGTGCCTTCAAACTATGTTTTCTATGTAAAATAAAATGTTGAAAGCCATAAAAATCGTCATGATTGACCCCAAAACAGCAAAAAGGTGAGATACAACCTTTAATACAGTTTTAAATGTCCTTTTATATCACATCTTCATAAAAATTAACGAATAAATAGCAAATTGGTTATTTTTTGTGAAGAAATTCATGTTAAATATTATTCAGTACTCGGGTCTAAAATGAAGGAGTATTCAGTACTCACGGGGGAGTGGGGATGGGGGCGGGGGGGGGGGGGGGGGTTCTGGAAACACCCACACTACTGGTGTTACGATTACATAGTTGTATTAGAGAATTTGATTTCATCGTTTAGTTATTGGTGCTAGGTAACATAGTGGAGGTGGGTAGCGTTACGTCAGGAGTGGTGATCTGGTGTCTTTCATCGAAAACTACCTCTTTATAATAAATTAATTTATGTAAACTAGGGTTCAATCGACGAGAAAGGCGTGCCGTGTAGACTGTGCTGTACGCACCAGCACTATTGAATACATTATGCTTTTTAAAATGACTACAAATAATAGTGTAGACCTAGCATTTTTTTTTCATCGAAAAGTATCTTCCCCAATTACACGTCTGTGATCACGGGTATTTATTTCAGGTTGCTTTATCGTCTGCTATATGGACTGACATTGGCTGTGACAGACGAACTTTCTATCTACTAATTTCCGTAATTATCGTTTTACACTGCATGGTTTAGACTAGACTACTTATTATGAATGGTAGTTTCTTAATCGTTGCATAAATAATTATCGCAGTCCGGGAGACGTTCAGGCGGGACATTTTAAAGATATGGACGAACTTTGCATATTACAGGCGGAAAACACAAATGAAATTCGATTTTTTTGATAAACCTGTCGAATTTTGACTGGATGAAATAATGACAGATTATTTAAATAATTTTGCAATAAAGTATACTGCTGACGACGGATAACGTAATGTCTGGTAGCAGGCATGACTGTCATGAAAATCACCGTACACATAGTTAAATATACAAATTATTTGTAATCAAACTACAGTCACCACCACACACTTCATTCATTAGTGATAAATTAGCCTTCTATTAATTTATTTTTTCATTGTGCAGGGCATGCACTCAATACAAATACATGCTCAGACATTCAGTAGACAAAACCGACTTGGTTTGTAGTTTTAAGATGTGTAACCGCTCCAACATAGAATCCTCAGGGTTGCGCATATAATATAGTATTGGCTATTGTGGAGCTGGCTAAATGCGTCGTAACTGCGTTGTACCTACGTTATATCTGCGTTGTATTATTTTTGCATTGTATTTTTCTTTGTATCTGCATTCTATCTGTAGTATCTGCTTTGTACCTGCGTTATTCCTGTGTTGTGTCTGCGTTATATATTCGTTGTAATTGCGTTGTATCTGCGTTGTATCTGCGTTGTATCTTCATTGTATCTTCGTTGTGTCTGCGTTGTATCTTCGTTGTGTCTGCGGTGTGTCTGCATTGTATATGGGTTGTGTCTTCATTGTGTCTGCGTTGTGTCTGCGTTGTCTCTTCGTTGTGTCTGCGTTGTATCTTCGTTGTGTCTGCGGTGTGTCTGCTTTGTATCTGCATGTGCCTGCGTTGTATCTGGGTTGTGTCTTCATTGTGTCTTCGTTGCATCTGCGTTGTATCTTCTGTGTGTCTTCGTTATATATGCGTTGTATGTGCGTTGTATTTGCGATGTATCTGGTTGTATCTTCGTTGTACCTGCGTGGTATCTGCGTTGTATCTGCGTTCCATCTGCGTTGCATCTGCGTTATATCTGCGGTGTATCTACGCTGTATCTGCGTTGTGTATGCGTTGTATTTGCGCTGTATCTTCGTGTATCTGCGTGTGTCTGCATTGTATCTGCGTTGTGCCTGCGTTGTATCTGTGTTGTGTCTTCGTTGTGAGTGCATTGTGTCTGCGTTGTCTCTTCGTTATGTCTGCGTTGTATCTACGTTGTATCTGAGTTATTTCTATGTTGTGTCTGCGTTGTATCTTCGTTGTTTCTGCGTTATTTCTGTATTGTATCTGCGTTATTTCTGTACTGTAATCGCGTTGCACCTGCGTTGTTTCTGCGTTGCATCTGCGTTGTATCTTCTGTGTGTCTTCGTTGTATATGCGTTGTACCTGCATTATTTCTGCGTTGTAACTGCACAGTACCTGCGTTATCTGTGTTATATATGCGTTATATCTGCGTTATATATGGGTTGTACCTGCATTATGTCCGTGTGAATATGCGTTTTAGCTGCGTCATATCTGCGTTGTATTTCCGTTGTACATGCGTTTTTTCTGCGGTGTAATTGCGTTAAACATGCGTTATATCAGCGTTGGTTGTACATGCGTTGTATCTGCGATGTACCTGCGCTGTGCACAGAAAACAGTCAAATGTATAGATACTAGCAAATCCAGTCACTATATATTCATTATCTAGCAAATAAAGACACTGTTCGCTATACCATATCTAGCAAAATACAGCCAGTCTTCAATATTATATATCATCACAACATGCAATTAACTTAGCTTCTACAAAGAGTAACAAATACAGCCGTCGTGAAAGTCTACAAAAAGTAACAAATACAGCCGCCGTGACAGTCTACAAAGAGTAGCAAATACAAACGCCGTGACAGCCCACAAGAAATAACAAATACAGCTGCTGTGACAGTCTGTAAAGAGTAACAAATACAATACAGCCGCCGTTACAGTCTACAAAAAGTAACAAATACAATACAGCCGCCGTGACAGTCTACAAAGAGTAACAAATACAATACAGCCGCCGTGACAGTCTACAAAGAGTAACAAATACAGCTGCTGAGACAGTCTATAAAGAGTAACAAATACCGCCGCTGTGACAGTCTACAAAGAGTAACACAGACAATGCAGCCGCCGTGACAGTCTAAAGAGTTAACAAATACCGCCGCTGTGACAGTCTACAAAGAGTAACAAAGATAATGCAGCCGCCGTGACAGTCTAAAGAGTTAACAAATACCGCCGCCGTGACAGTCTTCAAAGAGTAACAAATACAGCCGCTGAGACAGTCTACAAAGAGTAACAAATACAGCCGCTGAGACAGTCTACAAAGAATAACAAATACCGCCGCTGAGACAGTCTACAAAGAGCCGCTGAGACAGTCTACAAAGAATAACAAATACAGCCGCTGAGACAGTCTACAAAGATTAACAAATACAGCCGCTGAGAAGTCTACAAGGAATAACAAATACAGCCACTGAGATGGTCTATAAAGAGTAACAAATACCGCCGATGTGACAGTCTACACAGAATAACAAATACCGCCGCTGTGACGGTATGCAAAGAGTAACCAATACAACCGCCGTGACAGTCTATAAAGAGTAACAAATACCGCCGCTGTGACAGTCTATAAAGAGTAACAAATACAACCGCCGTGACAGTCTACACAGAGTAACAAATACCGCCGCTGTGACGGTATACAGAGAGTAACCAATGCAACCACCGTGTCACTCTAAAAAGAGTAAAACATGCATTTGTCGTGACACCGTACAAAGTCTAGCAAACGCAAATCACTGCTACGATCCGCATTAGGCTAGCATGTGAAGACACCGGTAAACTCGGCACAGATCATCTCAGAGCAAATGAAGACACTGTTAATGTCTGCACAGATTGGCCATTCACACATCTCAGAGCAAATGAAGACATTGTTAAACTCTGCACAGATTGGCCAATCGCACATCTCAGAGCAAATGAAGACATTGTTAAACTCTGCACAGATTGGCCATACGCAAATCTCAGAGCAAATGAAGACTCTGATAAACTCGGCGCAGACATACCAGAGCAAATGCAGACTTGTAAACTCTGCACAAATTGGCCAAATGAAGGCACCGGCAAACTCAGCACAGACTGGTAAAGTTTGCAAATATTGGCCACTCTTACATCTCAGAACAAATGAAGACACTGGTAAACTCTGCACAGATTGGTCATTCGCATATCTCAGAGCAAACGAAAATACTGGTAAACTCTGCACAGACTGGCTATTCGCACATCTCAGAGCAAATGAAAGACACTGTTAAACTCAGCACATATTGATCATTCGTACATCTCAGAGCAAATGTAGACACTGTTAAACTCAGCACAGGTTGTCCATTCTTACATCTCAGAGCAAATGAAGACACTGTCAAACTCAGCACAGGTTGACCATTCGCACATCTCAGAGCAAATGAAGACACTGTTAAACTCAACACAGATTGTCCATTCTTACATCTCAGAGCAAATGAAGACACTGTCAAACTCAGCACAGGTTGACCATTCGCACATCTGAGAGCAAATGAAGACACTGTTAAACTCAACACAGATTGGCCATTCTTACATCTCAGAGCAAATGAAGACTGTCAAACTCAGCACAGGTTGACCATTCGCACATCTCAGAGCAAATGAAGACACTGTTAAACTCACCACAGATTGGCCATTCTTACATCTCAGAGCAAATGAAGACACTGTCAAACTCAGCACAGGTTGACCATTCGCACATCTCAGAGCAAATGAAGACACTGTTAAACTCAGCACAGATTGACCATTCTTACATCTCAGAGCATATGAAGACACTGTTAAACTCAGAACAGATTGACCATTCGCACATCTCAGAGCAAATGAAGGCATTGGTAAAATCACCACAGATTGACCATTCTTACATCTCAGAGCAAATGAAGACACTGTTAAACTCAGCACAGATTGGACATTCGCACATCTCAGAGCAAATGAAGACACTGGTAAACTCAGCGCAGATTGGCCAGCCTCACATCGAAGAGCAAATGAAGACACTGGCATGACTGACATGATATCACTCCCATCTCAGAGTTATGCTGCTATGAAAGCGAGAGCCGCCAACAAAACAAGAGTAATTCCAAATATACTGAACAAAAAAAGAAACTTCCGCATTTTAAGCTGTGATTTGCATAGGGTTGACTTTGTTACACTTTGTACACCAATCTAGATACAATTTCATCATTTTATACTTATCACTCAATCATTCTGATCAATATTAATAATCACCAAAAGCAGAGTTAGTGTGTTGCTGCTAAAAACATGTTTTATTCAAATTGCGAAATCACAGGGAGGTAATCTGAAAATATTCATTCTTGAAAGCTGTATGGCGCAAAAGTGAGTGAACAGGACAGCTTACTTTCTCCGTCTTTTTGGTGCTGGGTTATCTTCTGTTTATTTCAATAGAACAAAACTGTGTTAAATCAAAGTTTAAACCACAATACCCGGAAATGCTGTTTAAACCAAAACAAGGGGAATAACTGTGCGTACAAGTTTGATTCAAGGAAAATTGTTTTCATGACAGTGCTGGTCTTTTAACAAAGGTATTAATATATAAGACCAAACAAAATATATTTTCATTGTGTCTACATGTATGGGTAAAGTTGCTGAAGTTTCTTTTTTTGTTGAGTATACAAACGCTGAACATAGCATATAATTTTCACTATATACTGAACGAAACGCCCGACACGTTTAAGTGACTTTTTGCTTGATGCCGACCTTTTTCAAAGAGCATTTATTAAAAATCCATTATGAAATACTAGTATGACATTTATTTACATTAAATTCAGTTATAAGGTTAACATAATTAATCACATTTATAGTTTATTTTAGAATTATTTACGCCCAAACGTTGTTTTATCCATAAAAGCTATAGTGTGCATGACTGCATGGTAATATTGCTCAGGTTTCTAAATACTGAAAAGGGGATCCATTGGAAGCAATAAACATAAAAACAAGAGAGAAAAAGTAGCACAGTCGTTTGTATTGAGTCTGTTCATGACAGGTTATATATGCAACACCTCTAACACCCCATAACACCGGTGTTCTACTTTTAAACCACACAGAGTGGGTTTGATGATCTCAAAGGACCAGTAAGAAATAACACTACTGATTTGTAGTCGATGCGACTTTTTACGGTCGCCACACAGCACTAAACAAACGCTAGTGTGCGTGTCAATAGATACTGAAAAGGGGATCCATTGGAAGCAACAAACATAAACAAGAGAGAAAATTAGCAGACTCTAACTCCAGCAATGAGACTGTCATCAGCTGGTAGAGAACATGATTCGCCCCGTTTCCTTTTTAATTTGTAGGTATGAATGTGCCAGACCTAGATTACCATAACATATTCGAATGGATCTATTTTCAGTATACAGCTTGGAACAAAATGGAGACTTCATTTCGGCGCCACAACAACGATGTCAATCGCCACGCAGAGTTATCGTTCCTTGCACTCACATGTATCTCTGCTAACTACTAAATAACAAGATTTTGGTAAAAACCTGTTAAATTGGAATATGATTGCCTGAAACTTATTTATTTCTTGTGTAAATATGATTTTCAGAATATCTGCAAATTAGATGTTGCAAGATTTGAAATAATGCATGAAAACAATTCAGTTTTAATCGAGACTATTTTACTACAAAAAAAATACGTACTTAGGTCTCCCCAATCGAAACGCATAATTATGTAAACTTTTCAAACCGAAGCTCGATATCAGAAAATTACTAAACAAAATTAAAATAAAAATTGAAATTATTTAATATAGGTCTATATTTTATCTTTGCAGATCACGCAAAAGGATTTATTATAAACATCGTCATAACTTTTTTGAATAATCACGTGACCTAACCGTTCGCCCTATTTCCTTTGACGTCGACAGAGTCAAATGAGGAACGAGTGTACTCTGGGTAGAGATTGCAGCGATGTAGCATCATTTTCACGACTAATCACCTGTGTTATCATTAACATTTAATATAATTTCATTCTTGCAACTGAATTAAGCGTGCGTGTCAGCATTCGTGCGTGAATAGATCGGTAGATTTCTGACTCATCCTCTTCATTACGATAATTATTAGTTTCCGTTTCTTGTCAGAGCGCCATTCGCGCGTGGCATGGCGGCCTGACAGATGGCCTACTGGGTAGTCTGTCCTCGAAATAATGGCAGTCGATAGTCGCGAGCATGTGGACAATGGCGATAATGTCAAGGAGTAACATAGTTTAAACTGTCTCTGTTTTACATTACAATTAAGGAAAATGCCAATGCTTTTCGTTTCTGAATCATGTTGACGTGTACTGTATGTGCTGCTGCGGATACTAGACCCCCTATCTGCTATCCGTGCACGGATACTAGACTCCCTATCTGCTATCCGTGCACGGATACTAGACTCCCTATCTGCTATCCGTGCACGGATACTAGACTCCCTATCTGCTATCCGTGAAGCCGAATCTGAACATCATCACGTGGTCCTGATTTAATCGTGGGAAAGCTTATATTAGCAGAATTTTGTAACGGATATTTGGACAATACAACACGTTTAAAAACATTTTTTCCTGAAAAAATGTGATAACCTGCTTAAAATTACCTATTAAATGTTTTAATTTTACAATATGAAAACTGTTTAAGCCGGAATTAAGGTTTTATTTCATTCCCCAGCCAACCCCGTTTTCGCTTCTTGGAGCAGGGGTTGGATAGGGTATGAAAGTTAATACTCGGACCACGTATTGTGAAACAGTAATGTCTATCGAATAAAATTAATACGCTAATGCTGATACACATAATAATTCACAACTTATATTACGCAATTGCGTACGTGTATTACAACTCCGTGGCCGTTAATGACGTGGTGTTGTAAACCTTCTCGCCTCACCGCTGCGGGCTCAACTCCCACTGGGAGCTCGACATGTGAGGAAGTGTCGATTCTTACGGATGGCTGGAGGTGTACAGTACGGGTTCTACCCAGGAAACACGGGTGGTCTTCCTCCACCACAAAAAGATCGACCGTCGTATATAACCTTGCATGTGTTGAAAATGACGTAAAACACCATACAAACAAGCAAACAAATGCATTACAACTCTTTTTGCTGGTGCCTATCGACGCAGATTAGCATGTATTCCCAATTCCGTTGATTGAATTGGATTGAATTGGATTTTATAGTCGCACCAACAGCTAAGGTCATATGGCGACTTTCCAGCTTCCATTGGTGGAGGAAGACCCCAGGTACCCCTCCGGGCAATTTTCGTGCATGGGCGGGCACCTGGGTAGAACCACCGACGTTCCGTAAGCCAGCTGGATAGCTTCCTCACATAAAGATTCCTAGGCCCCTGAGGGATCGAACCTACAGCGGTGAGGGACAAGTGATTTCAAGTCAGAGACGTTAACCACTCGGCCACAGACTCACAATTCCGTATTCAATTTTGTTGCTGGTGCCTAAAGAGGTACGTGCTGTAGTGTACATTAAGCGAGGTGTTTTTTAACTTTACAATTTGCGTACGTGTATTCAACTGCTGATGCCTAAAGGAATATTAACTAACGCAGATTAAAATATATTTTTACTTTTACAATTCTGCATTTACCTTTTTTTTTTCTTTTTTTTTCTTTTTTTTTTTTGTTCCAAAGAGCCAAAGAGGTACATTATACGACGTATAACTTGAAAACATTTTTTTAAATTTAAACGTCAGTCCTTTGTTGCAGTTGAGTTTCAGTATATACTCTAGTCCTCACGTGATGCTGTGAAAGAGGGAGCATACAACTTAGCGCACTAACACGCACGCACGCATGTATGCACCCAATTCACTCACCCACCCACTTACCCACCCTCCCATGTTATAGGTTTTTACAAATTGATTTTATCGTATATTACAATTTTATTCCGGAACAGTACATTTAAAAGACGGATTGAGCATACATGTATTGTAAATTATCTTTTTCACCGCATTTTACGATGCAATAACAAGTGGCACCATTATTACGATTTCAGTACCAAAGCAAGAAAGAGAAAGACAAATATTACAAAAAAAAGGGTATTATTCAAATTATACAGAATGCGAATGCTTTATTGGTCCAATGTCGTTGTCAGTACCAATTATAAGCAGCTGCTACGTAAAATGTCCGATAGGCAATTACTACCTCCGCCTGTATCGATGTCAAACAAGGTAAAAGACAGTGGCGACCTCGTCAACTCCCGT
Source organism: Cyrtodaria siliqua (assembly GCA_037043455.1). NCBI lineage: Eukaryota > Metazoa > Mollusca > Bivalvia > Adapedonta > Hiatellidae > Cyrtodaria > Cyrtodaria siliqua. The sequence goes on from JAWPHD010012271.1 coordinate 67,542, forward strand.
ATTATTGGTGGAACTACCACATCGATCTGTGAGGCTTCCTGAGACTGTATGACGCCGCTCTGACTGCTGGTCTTGCGGCGCGCCCGCGGGTGGCAATTACGTTAACAGATGACGCGACAACTCATTTATGGCATGGACACGAACAGATTTGGATAGTAGGAAGCTTAATTGTGAAGATCCGTTGATACTGTTTTAAAGGTACCGACGACAAGCTGAAATAACTTTGTGTCTCAATCTAAATGAAATTTGATGTAACGTCACGTTAACATTTCATATAAGTTTTTTACAGGGACATCCACCTCAGAGGGAGATGAGATGACTCGGCTAGGGTTGTTGTATAAATCATTAATAATAATAATTCATGTGATACGTTAAGGCTAAAATATTAATGTTTTACACGTTATTTAAACATTATATATACTGCTGCTAGCAATATGAACCACACATACATTTTTATTTCGGATTTAACAGTAAAACGCTTTTTAGTCGTCGAGTTTTCCAAACCAAACATTTTCGTAAATAATTATTTAAAAAAAAGGACGGCTCATTTAATGCGCAAGCATGGTGTACATTTCAAATAAAAATGAAGCAACATATGATAGTTTTCTTGTATGTTTGGACTGGCACTAATTACTCTTCCAGATCGTCCCCAGTAACTTGAAAGCTAACAGTAGTTACGCGCATTTCTATGGCAATCGAGTACCTGTCTTTCTATATCAAACGTATACGCTTCGTTTTATGGCAATCGTGTATGCATCTTTGTATGACAATCGTGTACGCGTCTTTCTGTGGCAATCGAGAACGCGCCTTTGTCTGGCAATCATGTACGCGTATTTGTATGGCAATCATGTACGCCCCTTTATATGGCAATCGTATACGAGTCTTTCTATGGCAATCGTGTACGCGCTTTTCTATTGCAATCGTGTACGCTCCTTTCTATGGCAATCGTGATGCCCCTTTCTATGGCAATCGTGTACGCCCCTTTCTATCGCAATCGTGTACACGCCTTTCTGTGGCAATCGAGTGAGCCCCTTTTCTATGGCAATTGTTTACGCTTCTTTCTATGGCAATCATGTACGCATCTTTCTATGGCAATATAGTACGCGTTTTCTATGGCAATCGTGTACCCGTCTTTTATGGCAATCGTGTACGTGTCTTTCTATGGAAATTGTGTACGCGCCTTTCTATTGCAATCGTGTACGCGCCTTTCTATGGCAATCGTATTCATCCCTTTCTATGGCAATCGTGTACGTCTCTTTTCTATGGCAATCGTGTACGCTTCTTTCTATGGCAATCATGTACGCATCTTTGTATGGCAATACAGTACGCGTTTTCTATGGCAATCGTGTACGCGTCTTTTTATGGCAATTGTGTACGCGGCTTTCTATGGCAATTGTGTACACCACTTTCTATGGCAATCGTGTAAATCCCTTTCTATGGTAATCGTGTACGCGTCTTTCTATGGCAATCATGTACGCGCCTTTCTATGACAATCGTGTACTCACCTTTCTATGGCAGTCAGTTAAGCTACTTATATAAAAAATAACCGCTTGGTATCAGTTAAAAATTCCATTTTAAGCATCGCACGTTCTTTTTAAAACGCTACTTAGTGATTATATTACGTATATTGAAAACTTCAAACTTGACTATCGTAAGTATGGTCTACCATTGTTTCATTAAATGCAGGAAGCTAACTATTGGTTTGGCTATAACGTCAATCCATCCGAGGAATTTATAATGTACAAATGATCAGCCCGTGTTGGTTCCCGGGCAAGAATAGGACCTCGAATTCATGTTCAATTTGTCATTTTTGTCATGTTCATTAAAGGGCCTAATCGTGAGCCATGTATTATTGTAGATGCTACTTGAGTGGCGGCAGAAAACAATGATCGTGGCTCCAGCGAAAATGGAGTGTTTACAAGAAAATGTGCAGCAACGTTAACTTTGCAGTTCTGCAGGTGAGAAGGTGAGAAGGTTCACGGCCTATTCTGCATATATTTTTTTATCTAGATGTATATGGAGAGTGAGCCTGGAATGTTCCTTTCTGTTGGCGCCATATAACCTGTTGGTGTTGGTGAGCCGTAAAACCCCAGCTCATTCAGTCAAACAAATGATCAAGAGTTGATTTTTTTTAAAACGCGTTTCGAATATCATCATAGTTTAGATCATATATGCGACGTCTGCTTGTTTTCAAGACAAAGTCTAGAACAGTTCTCCTGAAAAATAATTGACGCGGCAGCCATTTTACCGAGATTCTGTATTATGATCGGCTGATACTGACCACCTTCTATCCAAGATATACAGAACGGCAGTTACATGTAACGCCTATTCTATCACGGGTATTTTAAGAACCCGTAAATATCATTATATATTTACTTTGACACATTTACATTATTTTATGACCTGAAAACCTGGATAGGGTTTGGATAAACTATTCTGTAGTGTAATTGTGCCGTTATTTGGCCTTTAACTGATTGAACACAATATTTGTTTTGTTATATTTCTCACATCTTTATTTGTAGGCCTATGTGAAACTTGACATTACGTTTATAGTTCACACCCACAAGTATAATTTATGTCATGTTTCTTGGCAAAACTGTTCCCCAGAAACAATTGGCATGGCCCTAGATTTGCAATTCTAAACGTATACATAAACCACAGGGAATGAGCTGAACTTATACAGTTTTATATGCAGAATTCCAACGCGGTGGTTTTGTGTTTTAAAACGTGCCTGTCCTGTATCCGATAGGTTGCGGATCCCAGACACGGAACACTGGCGGGCCTCTTCATCGGGCAAGGGAAAACGTCCAATGCGCCGTCCTTCAGATAGGGACGTTAAACGCGCGATCCCATATAGAATGACAAATGGAATCTTTTTGATAGTTCGAGTAGGGTGACCCCGGATTATTTCGTATCCTTTTTTGGAGCAGTTATAAATGCTAAATGCACGACATTGTATGTTGATGTGGCACAACACAGCAATTCAACTCAATGGTTCGGTGTTAAACCCGATATCACGCGTATGTATTCGTAGTAAGACGTAGTAAGACAGAGATTGGAAACTTACTCAAATCTCGCGCAATCTCATCACACGGGACAATCGAATCGATACCATTCAATCAACGTCTGTTCGTGGAACGGCCAACGTCTGCGTAAACTATATTTACAAACAAACACACTTCTGAGAAAAATCAATTTTGCTGTGGGATTCCGTCAACTGGCGTAAGTTATCTCATACCATTACTTTTTTTAACATATCAATCTACCTAGAACCGTTTTTATGCTCATAGAAGCATTTACAAGGGCTATGGGACGAAATATTTCATCCAGACCAGTATAACAAAACAACGTTTGTCGTTTTTTTTTATTAAACACAGCACAATTGGAACATCGCTGTTGAAAATATGTGTTTTATGAAAGGATTGGGTATTACTCACAGCACGTACTGTTGCTTTAAACGTTTCGTTCGGTACCCTTTCTTCCCAGTTCTATCGTTCAATTCAAGTGCTCTGTAAATTATGTTCTCATTACCATAATGACAACAAAGGTGGTAAATGACACTGGCAAATGCAACACAGGTAGCTAGCTGCACAGTAGTAGCATCGGTATGTCGCTATGGTTTTCTGAGCAAATGAAATATCGACGTTAGAATTCGTAAATAATGTGTAATTTATAGAAATTGTAATAAGTACGACTGACCAAGTCGTTTCTTAGTAACTCGTACATCGGATATTGAACTCAGCGAAGAAGCTCTACGGTATGACTAAAGACCCTGATAATAGTGTATTACAGTATAAAATGTGTAGTAATATCTTGGTATAATAGTATGTTATATTTGCATTTAAAATAAATAAACTGTCGAAGATTTACAGAATTATAGCACATTTTCCACTTGTTGTTGTCTTTTCTATTGATCAACAGACGTTCACAGTTTCACCCAACGGACGTTGACCGTTGCTTTGTGATACAATACTGCCTCTGTAAATGACGATTTTTTCCATCAATACTTGTATTTTGACCACTCTTCTTTTGTAATATCGTAGTAATACGATCATGTTTTAAATGGCGATTATTGATTTGGTAAAATTATATTGCATAAACATTTTAGCCGGGTGTTTGAAAATAAAAACCCGGCTTATAGATTGGCGTAAACGGGGTGGGCGGCGGAATTATTTTTTATATCTCAGCATTGCCATGTGCAATTATTATAAAACTTGCACAGTAAGTTGCTGATATGTACCAAACATCATGCGCTGAAAATGAAAACTAGGGTCCCGTTTTATTAAACATCTTAGGATAAGTTTCAAATTTTAAAACTGTTCAGATTTTTGCACCTAAGCATTCAATGTAGACAGTTATGTGTGCATTATGTGCAGAAATATCAAATGTATAATGTTCATTTGTGAATTGTAAATCCAAGTAAAGAATTTAAGAAATTAACTTAACGATCAAAATTGTCGTAAGTTGTTTCATAAAACCTGGTCCAGATTTTTAACATAAAAGCATCATCCCACTCTCAAAAAAAAAGAAAAATTCTATCTAGAAAATACGGTGTCCGGTTGGGGCCAGATACAATGTCGCAGTGTCGTGAGCGACAATGCGACGCCCGACAACGCGACAACGCGACATCGCGACACGACAATGCGACATTGCGATACGACAACTCGACATTGCGATACGACATCGCGACAATTATGTCGTGATGTCGTATCGCGATGTCGCGATGTCGTATTGCGATGTCGCGATGACGCGTTGTCGGGCGTCGCATTGTCGACAATTGAAAGAATGTCGCATTGTCGTGGGCGACATTACGACAATACGACATAATGTCGCGTTGTCGCGCGCGACAATGCGACGCCCGACAATGCGACATCGCGATACGACATAATTGTCGCGATGTCGTATCGCAATGTCGCGATGTCGTATCGCATTGTTGAGTTGTCGTATCGCAATGTCGCACTGTCGTATCGCGATATCGCGATGTCGCGTTGTCGCGCGTCGCATTGTCGTGTATCTGGCCCCAACCGGACACCGTAAGAAAAACTCTATTAAATAGTTTCACTAAACACACACAGGCACTCATCTTTCATATTTTGGAAAATCCGGCTTTAACGCCATCAGGCGTTTCTCTCTTGTTAAATGGTATTTTGAACGAAAAAAAGGTCTTAACGTGTACAAAAAGACGGCGTTAAAGTACATATTTTTTTAAAAATATGCAAGCAAGGTAAGTAATCAAAAGCGTAACATAAAGACACATTTACCGTGGATGTTTTACACTCAATGTCAGGATTCTTGTATTTCAATTACAACATTTCTGGGTGTTTCAAAACAAGAGCTTTTAAGCAACAGCATGTTTACAGACGATGACCGTTTCACGAACATACATTGATTCAATGGTATCGCTTATGGCTCAAGGTAAAACTGGAAAATCTTGCTCTTCATTGCCTCGTCCTCCGTTTAAGCCAGCAAGACTATAACAATATCAATGCATACTTCAATTTTGAAACCAAATGAAGACTTCTTTGTTGAAAATGACAAAATATACAATTTTCAGCACAAACAACAACATTAACTGCAACAACAACAATAACAACAACAACAAATTCAACAACAGCAACAACGTCAACATCACCGGAATCGGATACTGTAAACGAATGTAATACATCACATTGACAATACGTCCGATTCCTTGGGTCAACATCAACAGCACCGCCAACAACTGGAAGTAGCATAACTATAACATAGTCGCGCTTTTCGAATAATCTTTCTAGTAAACATTAATTTAAACATATTTTATTGCCAATATATAATCGCAAAAGGGTTGCGCTACAAGTTCTTACAACATTAGTTAATGCCCTACCCGTAAACATAGAAACAGTTTGATAACAGTATAGCGTTCAAAATACATATGTCTTTAATAACACCATTTGCAGGCAGTTGTCTATGCAGTTACAAAAGGACGTGCATAAGTGAAACTTCGATGATTTCCTATCTGAAAGAGGAAGTTTTCCATCTATACCTACAGTTGCTGTTTGCGCGCATTTAACTTATTTTACGTACAATCTCCCATTTGCCGAATATTATTTTGCAGTGTTGAAGTTTTTTTCCACCTCCAATCTTCCTTTACCAACTGAAAATGAAGCATCATGCATGAACAATTAAGCATTTAGTATTACGACAAAGGCATTAGACATGAACAATTAAACATTAGGATACATTGCGGAACCGGGCGTAGCGCCCGGCTCGGAGAAAGTGCACGCAGAGCCCGAGAGCGACTGCCCCTGCCCAATCCGGGCGTGGAGCGGCGCCCCATGGCACATGCGCTGAATTCCCCGGGTCGACACTGCGACACTCCAGCCGTTTGCCTCTATGCGGTTTCACGGACTCTTGAACTCTCTCTTCAAAGTTCTTTTCAACTTTCCCCCACTGTACTTGTCCGCTATCGGACTCGTGCCAGTATTTAGCCTTAGATAGAGTTTAACACCCGCTTTGGGCTGCATTCCCAAACAACCCGACTCCAAGGAAGCTATTGTCTCCGGGGTATATTATAACTGCTACGATTAGTTCTGCTATGTACACTGAACACAATTTCTAAGTATAAACGTTTGTATCTTAATTAATTTTCTTATTTTAAATATATTTCAGAATAGATATATGATAAGTATTTTGTTTTGACCCATAGTTTGTAAAACATTTATTTTTTGTTTAAATTGTTACATCTCTTGAGAGTTACCCTCCCTTTATATGAAAACATGAAATGTACTGATAAAACACATAACATGAGTCAAAGATCGCTTAAAGATATGAAATTCTTAAAATTGGTATGAAATAATAGAAAAAATCATAACAATGTGACCCATTTATCGCAGATTTTCCGTCTATAAAAAAATGAAATATGGATAATCTTAAATTACCTCCCTTTAAATTGAATATTGTTTGAAATTCAAGTAACTGTAATTCAGCGTTAACATTAAATATTTCGAAAAATTCTTTTGCAAACGCATTTGTATAGTGGTAATGCTAGTAAAACATGATGTCAACATAATTTTAACTGGCATATTTTAGAATTAGGAACATCGAAAGCGTCACTAATTCGAAGTACTTAATAAAATCGTATATACCCAGTTGTATAAGTGTTATAACTTATTTCTAAGAAAACAAATTGACTTAAATGTTTTAAAATATGTTCATGCAATCAGAGCAGACGATTTACACTCCTTATTTTGCAGTTTAACCGTATCTCTAATCAAGCTCAAAATACACAAAACAATGAGAATAGTATTAACATATTCTTTGGTTGGTACTTCGCAATTTGGTTTAGTGAATTACTGAGTATAGCCTTAGATAGAGTATTAACATATTCTTAGGTTGGTACTTAGCAATTTGGTTTAGTGAATTACTGAGTATAGCTAGAAGGAGCTATTCAGTAATCGAAGACACGTTTTCGTATGAATTAAAAGCATGGGAAAGTTTTCAGCAAGTTATAAATATCAGAATTCCTTTTTTAAACATTTTTTTTTCAGATTCATGTTTAACAATTACTGTAAAAATGCCGCTTTTAAGAGTCAGGCCTTATTTGTTTATTGCTGTGCTGGTTCGCCTTCCAAGCTTCTCATTTCTTTGACGTAGAATATATTGATGGAAATTCTCAATGAAAACGTCCAACAAACGGACCGTATCTTACAATCAGTGCGACAAATGCGCGCCATTTTGGTGCTTCCTTTGAGTTAGGCATTATTTTGGCGACTGGATGCTTGTTTTACTATCTTTATTATATGTTTTATTTAGATAATCGTGTATGCGCGTAGACTTTTGTCTCCGGAGTTCGTGTACAATGTGATCAGCTTACGATATTTATCACTGCTGATGTTTTCCGATACGAGTCGGCTGTAAAAGGACAAAGTATATATCAAGCCGCTATGAAACAACTAAATTGCCTCGCAATTGATCAGTGAGGCCAAATTCATGTATAGAGTTTCGAACACTACTGCCCCTTCATATATTTCCGATATGTTTACTACTCGTAATTCAACTGGCAAAAGTCTTCAGTATTAACTGATACTAATTTTAGCACTCCTTAGCCTAATCGGGAACTTTTCAAGGGCAGCATGTCTTACTCCGGGACCATTTTATGGAATAATATTCGAAGTGTGCAACAATGAAAAGTTTTATAAACAACTGCATTAAATGGATAAAGGAAAAACAACATTAAACACTATATAGATGGGGCTGTTCTCCTCCCTACTATTATAACAACTGTTTGAGAACACTTGTTTAACCATAAACCAACATGTAAATGCGTACTTCTTATCGATATATAAACCAACATGTAAATGTGTACTTTTTTCGTTATATAAACCAACATGTAAATGTGTACTTCTTATCATCGATATATAAACCGTAAATGTGTACTTCTTATCGATATATAAACCAACATGTAAATGTGTACTTCTTATCGATATATATATAAACCGTAAATGTGTACTTCTTATCGATATATAAACCAACATGTAAATGTGTACTTCTTATCGATATATATAAACCGTAAATGTGTACTTCTTATCGATATATAAACCAACATGTAAATGTGTACTTCTTATCGATATATAAACCAACATGTAAATTTATCGATATATAAACCAACATGTAAATGTGTACTTCTTATCGATATATAAACCAACATGTAAATGTGTACTTCTTATCGATATATAAACCAACATGTAAATGTGTACTTCGTATCGATATATAAACCAACATGTAAATGTGTACTTCTTATCGTTATATAAACCAACACGTAAATGTGTACTTCTTATCGATATATAAACCAACATGTAAATGTGTACTTCTTATCGATATATAAACCAACATGTAAATGTGTACTTCTTATCGTTATATAAACCAACATGTAAATGTGTACTTCTTATCATCGATATATATATATAAACCGTAAATGTGTACTTCTTATCGATATATAAACCAACATGTAAATGTGTACTTCTTATCGATATATATAAACCGTAAATGTGTACTTCTTATCGATATATAAACCAACATGTAAATGTGTACTTCTTATCGATATATATAAACCGTAAATGTGTACTTCTTATCGATATATAAATGTTTGGCATTGACAAGACTTGCTCATTTGATTATGTCATTGTTTGAAAAGCGATGAAAAATGTTCACAAACGATTGTTATTCTCGGTCTATCCTCCGAGCACGTTAAACCATAGGAATCTATTCGATAATAAGAGTAGGGCAGGTTCCCGGATTCCTATGTATCCTTCCCCTCTCTCTGGGGCGGCTCTAAATAACCTATACTGTGTTGATGAGCCGTTAAACAACATTCAATTTAATTCAATTCAAACAAAAACAGTCCAAATTTCGTAATTTTAAAATTGCCTCCCTTTTCATTGAAATGAGAACGATTTTCGATAACTTATAAAAGTATGTTCCCATCAAATTTGCTTTATTATCATCACCGGCTTTGTTTATTAATGACTTTG
>JAWPHD010012272.1:0-77032 GCA_037043455.1 Cyrtodaria siliqua
GTTTGAGAAGTTTACTAATATGACCTTTGACCTCCAAGTGTGACTTTGACGTTTGAGGAACGGACCTGTTTCTTGCACGTGACAAACCTTCGCTTTAAGATTAACAATTGTGTGAAGTGTTATGAAATTCTCTTTGTTTCTTTGTTTTCAAGTTATGACTGACAGCCTATTATTTTCACACGATGATATACGCCAAACTGTGATTAAATCAACACGTTACACACGATGGTATACGCCAAACTGTGATTAAATCAACTCGTTACACACGATGGTATACGCCAAACTGTGATTAAACCAACACGTTACACACGATGGTATACGCCAAACTGTGATTAAATCAACACGTTACACACGATGGTATACGCCAAACTGTGATTAAATCAACACGTTACACACGACGGTATACGCCAAACTGTGAGTAAATCCACTCGTTACACACGTAAGTCTATAAACCCGTAATATCTAAACCCGTAATATCTATATAGCCCAGGGTGTGGGTAGTGGTGGGAGGGGGATGGCGCGATAATAGGGAAATAGGAGGGATGTATACGAGTCAGATATGGCTTACATCTCCAAGCTTATGTTATATAAACATTCCGAATGAAAATTAAATGAAACAAGAAATAGCTTCAGATTTAACAAAGCAAAATAAAGCTTGTTTTAATAAATCGAGAACCATAACTGTGCTGTTTCTAGTTTGACATGGGTAGTTTTTTTAATTAATTCCACTTTCTTCTTTGATCGATACAACTTCATACACAAAAATGGTGGGAGTGGGGAGGGATAGAGATGTATGTGAGACAGGCATGACCGGTTTTCAAACTTGTCCGAACTCTTTAATTGAATTTAATATTCTAAACAAGTTTAGTAAAGACAGTAAAAGATCAAATAAAAAAGAAGTAGCTAACATTTTCAATATATCAAGAGCCATAACTTACTAATCCGATCTAACTGGTTTTCAAAATGTGTCCGGCCTTTCATTGATTTCAACAACCTGGCAAGTTTGGTAAGTATCAGATGGAAAATGAACGCCATATCGTCTTAATGAGGCAAAATATAGCATATTTAACTAAATCAAGGGCAATAACTATGATGTTAATATTCTGATCTTACTGGTTTTCAAACTTCCCCGAGCTTTCAATAATATCAACAGTCAGGTCAAGATTGATTAAAGCTACAGAGTCTCTATATCAACCGATTTCTTCATTGTACTAGGCGTGTCTTTATTTGTAACTTCATGTTCACCAGCTCATGTCGAAATCGGGTATTTAAGCGAGCAAATATAGCGCAGAAAATCATTTACTGTATATATCGACCAGTGCACAACGTACCTATACACAGGTAGCAATATATTTTACAGAAAAAAGAAAGTGAGCCTCTTTCGGGGCTCGAACACACGACCTTCTGAGTTCAAATCCGGTGCTCTATCCACTTAACTATAACGCTATTTGAGAAAATAGTATACTAACTACCATTTATTATGAGGCAAAATAACTTGACATATTTGAACGCACCTCAAGATGGATCAATAAATATGTAGTCGATATTGTCGCACGTGAAAATTAACATTGCCTGGTGTAATACTGTATGTTATCAATATTAAATTAATACTTCGCCTCAAAACAACCGTATATCGAATTGTTATTTAGCGCTTGATGAGTTTGTGTGCGCGCGCTTGTTAGTGTTAAAAATGCTACAACATACCAGTAAAGGTCTCACTACACAGTTAGCTCCCTTGAAAGCCACGGTAGGATAAAACTTGCGCCATAAAACGTAGTAGTGTGTTGTTCGGTTTTAAATATTTTTAATAATTGCTGACAGATATATGTATTGCTGTTGCAGGTGAGATGAATACAGTCTGAAATTGGATGTGCAGCTATTAGACGACACTGGCACCAGAATATGACAGTTTTATGGGGGTTGAAGCAGTGTAGGAATTCTGGTACAAACTCTGGAGTTAAAGCCCAAAATAGTGCCACCACTCCAATTAAAAAAACACCAACCTGGTCAACGTACCATATTTTGTACATTTTTGTGTGGGCAAATGACTGTGTTTCATAAATAAGTGATTTTTAGCTTGGAAACTTTAGGTTCGAAATGGCCTAGTAAACTTTATTCATATAGGCCAACATAGTAAAAGTGTACTGTGTTGTGAGACCTAAATAGAAGTGGTCTAGTGGTTCAGCGTACATCTTTCAAAACTTATAAATGCAAGGCTGTGGTTCAAATCCCGTTCCGGGCAACTATTTTTGTATATTGTGGAGCCGTATATTTATCGATGTTACCTGTACGGAGGCTAAATAAAAATGTGAAATTTTACGCATCGATTTCTGCTTATATACCGACTTTTGTGGTGTTCGTCGATTTTTAAACTACTTCAAACGTGACTCATTCGTATTCATGAGTTATTACCAGTTAAAATAGGAACTGTACAGCTTTAAGATCAGATGAAAAATGAAGACCCTATCGTCCTAACCATGCAGGCAAACTATAATATATTGAAAAAAGAGGCCCATGAGGGCCTGTAAGCCCATGGGGGCCTGTATCGCTTTACTTGCTAAAGGGGCCATGACAGTTTGAGCAAAATAAATAAGTACACAAAATAAAGATTAACAGAACCAATGAAACAAGTTTAAAAAAAATCGGCTGCACTGGGATTTGAACCCATGCACTAAAGTTTCTCAATAGAAACAAAAAATAAAATAAACAATAATCAAGCACTGAAAGTGCTGAATGCGGCGGGGTTTGTGTAACGGACAAAATCTGCATAAGATGAACATGCCATGAATAACAAAATGCAGAAAAAATGAATAGAAATGGGGAAATATAACGCCAGACGCTAGTTGTTCTTGCCATTTTTACATCTTGTCAAGTGGTGTAGCGTTCATATTCGGAATGCCCCACTACCTTTCTGTTCTTGCACAACTTGAGCCTGAACTCTACAATCTTTGAAAGTTTTGATCGAATCCGATCTTAAATACAGGAGATATAACGATAACAAGATTTCTATATATGCTATATTAAAACACATTAACAATCCAGTGGTGTCTAAACATGTTTCTTCATTTCGTCTTATCATTAATAATAATTCACTGACATTGTGAATCATTGAAACACTTTAGAAATAGTTGTTGCTATATACAATTATACATAATAAAGCAATAATCATGTTGTTAAACAAGGCAAATTCTGTAAAAACAGTTAAACCCGTTGTTTCCATACTACTTATAAATAATTGATAATTTAACTTGCTACTTTTTTAATCAACCCCAAATAAAACAACTGTAGATCAGGTAGTCAATAACGTTCAAACCCAACACCGTAGATGATTTCAGTCTCGGCTGTTAAACAAAGTCAGAAGGAACAGGACAATCATCCTCGTCATCACTATACATATCAAATTCCATCATAGAATACTTTATTTTCCTGCAAGCATATATTTCACATTCAAAACGAGAAGTTTTTCCCTGTTTTCATCAAGTTTTTTTAAGATAATAATCCATTTTTGATAGTAATCGTTTTCGTTTGTTAATTTGACTTTTCCTATTATCTAGAAAATCAGCATAAATTACATTATATTCCGCCCGGCCCTGTTTGCAGGCCAACAATGCTTTCCTATATTTGCCTTTCAACTTCTCAAGTTTTTCACATATCTCTTCCACAAATGTTTGTTCCATAAATAATAAGTAATATCTTATATTTGATTTTAATTATTATTTAGGAGAGCGCAATTTTATTGTATGTCTACTTTCGGCGAATGTACTTTCGGCGAAGTTTCCCAATCACATGACCCAAAACGGCATCAACTCCGTGTCTTCTAGTAGGAGTATTTCTACATGTGGCAATATTGAACGGTAAGAAGGAGGCAAGTTGAGTTTGACAAGCTATTTTCATCTGACATTACAACAAACATACAGCAAGAATATTGCTACAAGCACCAAGAATAATCTAACTTTACTACATATGAGTGAAATGAGAAAAACACGAGCAAGCATAGCTGCAGGAAAAAGATGGGGGAAAGATACCGAAGAATTGCAAGACAAATTTAAAATCCTAGTAGCCCAAAGAAAGAATTGAATGTTGTTTAACGGCTCATCAACACAGTATAGGTTATTTAGAGCCGCCCCAGAGAGAGGGGAAGGATACAAAGTAATCCGGGAACCTGCCCTACTCTTATTATCGAATAGATTCCTATGGTTCTTTAACGTGCTCGGAGGATAGACCAAAGAAAGAAAAAAGTTCTGTCTCCAGAAGGTAGGAGACTGAGAGCAAAAATAGCAGCAGGGATAAGATGGGGGAAGAAATGTCAATGGATTACAAAGACAATTACAGGGATTGGATGGAATATTGAAAACCAAGAAAGACCAAGAAGAAGACAAAGAAGAAGACAAAAATGACATCGACGATATACAAGAAATGCGAGATGATAGTACAGATCAAAATGACACCAAAGATAGTACAGAAGATATTCTGGATGAATTACGAAATAGATTTGAGGATCTTTGGACAAAAGTAAGAAATGGTATGAAGAAAATGGAAGATTTGTATGAAATCGCAAACGTATCTATACAGTTGAAAAAACTTAAATCTATAGCCGAAAAAGATAAACATGAAATACTCGATTGGTTGAACAAAGTTTTTGTCGCAAATCAATACAGATAATCTCATATATTTTCACCGAAAGTAGAAATTTAATCTAATCCTATATTATATACAATGAACCCAGAAAAAGTTACCAAAGAAAGAAACATGGAGATAGATGGAAGCACTTTGGGGATTCGTTCGAGTAGATATCTAGCATACTATATAGCAAAAGAAAATGCCTCCGACAATAACCTGGTATCAGATATTTCAAAGACTACACAAAGGGAAATAGTGGAAAAACAAAACTGCAATCTATCCTAGGGATAGAAAACGTTTTCATCGATGATATATATGTATTTGGGTATTTAGGAAAAAAGAATGTTCAAGCAAAACAAGGAAAGCTGATGTTAACCGAAGGAAAAACAGGTGCTGCAAAAAATAGTGTACACACTATAGCAACATTCGTGTCGAAAACAATTGGACACGGGCGGGACTATTGTAATGTCAAAATCTGTTATTGTACATTGAACAAGAATCAGAATAGCAGTATCTCGAAAACTATAGAAATAATTGAATCGCATACAAGTAGTAGAGCAAGAAAGAAATGGGAACGCATATGGAAAGAAAAACCAATAGGAAATGTACTCGCAAAGATAGATGTGTCAAACATTCCAATAGATGTGGTGGAAGAGAAGAAAATGAATCTCTGTCAACTTCTAGAAAGTGTGGGACTAGGAATATATTCTATAGATTACACAAAATACTATTCTGCAACAATGAAAAGATCCAGTCTGGTTGATTATTTCAACTTTGACAGAACGAAGAGCCTATTTTCTGAAATGCAGAGTGAAAAGCCCACAATTCTAGAGAATACGAAATCAGTCGGAAATAATGTCTTCACCACTATACAAACAAGAGATGGAAATGTTGTGAGAACAAAAATATACAACAAGATAGTCTCAAACATTGAAGCCGGGGATGTACAAAAAGCATTCGGAGGACATCTAGCTGATTTTGTTGATTCCAAATCTGAAAGTTTGCGAAATACATTTTCTAACCCAGATGTGCAAAAACGAGGTTGTACTAGAGTTGAACTTTCAATATACGGAGACCACAACCATTTGTCAGGAACACATATTCTATAAGAAACTGTAGAAGAACTCCCGGGTATATTCTATATACAACCTGCAAAAAATCAATGGACAAATCTAGCAGAGAATATTGATAGAAATATGATTATACTAGATAGAGTTCAAAATACTTTTTACATTGTTTGGTATTGTAACACTCACACTGGCAAAATTTCAGGGACTTCATTCTCACCAAAAGTATTATGGAAAAAAGCAAAGAAGTATGCTGTATCACCATTTGGCTTTCGTTGTTGCCCAATATTCGTGCTTGATATACTGCAATACGAAAATGGAAAATGTCTTATTTCTCCGCTAGAATGCTACACCAAAGAAAAAATACGAAAACAGTCCTTTGTGATCAATATACTTCCAAGGCTAGAACAACGACGATAGAACCAACAGACTACCTCCCACCAACAAATTGCGTAGAGTGGATATGGAAGAGAAAGGGGAAGAATAGAATAGGTGATGAGAAGCCCCCATTTCAAATTCTTCAACAAGAAACTGATAGAAAAATATCAATGAACTCCGCCAAGAAAAGAGAAAAAATAATTGCACAGATATTTGAAGAAGAGGAAAAGGAAAAATGGGTATAGGTGAACAAAAAAGTGCAGGAGAAAGTTTGGGAGGAAAAAGAAAAGGAGTTGCTTGAGTTGGAAAAAACATATGAGAAAAATAGAAAAGATTAGAATATGAGTAGAACAATTGTATTGTGATTTTTTCCGATTGTATAGAATATGTTAGTCGCATACCTTGGACTTGGACTCACAATTGATAATAACTAAAACGTCTCACGTTCATGCATACTAGACAAAGTACTAGTAGAATTTTTTCCTCCTACAGAAAATACATGGAGTGGAAAAACAATACATTGGAATCCGACAAAGATTTTGGAGATTAACTACATCAAAAAGAGTAAACTGCACTAGAAGGTGAAAAAAAGTATCTAGAGTCAAATGAATATTTGCCAGATCTTGAGGAAGAAGTGAAAAAGGCAGTGAGATGTATTTCTATGCCAGAGGATGACTACATGTGCAGAAAGTGTGTACGGCATAGAAAGAAAACAATACCATGTTTGTACTATGAAGAAAATGATGTTCCAGTCTTTGGGTACTATCTAGACAAAGAAATGAAGAAAGTTACAGAAGAAACGAAGTCACCAATTGTAGTACACCTTGGAAAAGAAAAGACAACACCTACGAAGAAGAAAGCCAGATTAGCAATTACAGTACTAGATGATATAGTAGAAAATAGTATTGAACAAACGGCTCGTCCGAGTTCTGCAAAACATGTCAAAGATATGCCGAAAAAAACATACAAAGTATGCAAATATTCTAGAACGACATTTCGTAGGAAAGATAGAATATATCTACATGTGATGATTGACAACAAAGAAGTAGGGATATATGGCCACTACCTACAAAGAGAAATGGAAAAGTTTCTAGGGGATGGAAAGAAAAAACATATCTTGCTCAATATTGGAAAAGATAGAAATACTCCTACAAGAAAGTCTGTTGTTGATGTTATTTGGACAGATTGTTGAGATTTCGATTCAGATGATGGGGGGAAATTTCACCGAAAGAGGACTTGCTAAACTTCAGGTGCATCTCTACATTTCATTTCGGTAGAGGTATACCAAACGGGGTTCTAGTAATGTTCTTTCCTAGGACATGCTAGCAGGAGAACTTGCCAAACTTCAGATGTGTCTCTACATTGTTTTTCGGTATAGATATATCAAAATGGAGTTCTGGTAATGTTTGTGGAGCTATATGTTGAAATATCACCCAGTCAGAGATATTGAAATATCTGTGATTCTGAAATAGCATCAAATCAAGGATACTGAGACATCACAGAATTAAGAATACTGAGATATCACAGAATCAAGAATACTGAAATAGCAGCAAATCAGGGATATTGAATCACATATACCGAGACCTCATCAAATCAAAAATACTGAAATAGCATCAAATCAAGAATACTGAACTTGCAGCAAACAAGAGATATTGAGATATTATCAAATCAAGAATACAGAGATATCATCAAATCAATAATATTGAAATAGCAGCAAATCATGAATACTGAAATAGTAGCAAATCAGAGATCTCGAGATATCATCAAATCATGAATACTGAAATAGCAGCAAATCAAGAATACTGAGATATCATCAAATCAATAATACTGAAATAGCAGCAGATCAAGAATATTGAGATATCATCAAATCATGAATACTGAAATAGTAGCAAATCAGAGATCTCGAGATATCATCAAATCATGAATGCTGAAATAGCAGAAAATCAAGAATACTGAGATATTATCAAATCAAGAATACTGAGATATCACGGAATCCATCATAGAATCAAGAATACCGAAATATCATAGAATCGATAATACTGAAATATAACAGAATCGAGAATACTGGAACATCACAGAATCGAGAATATTGAAACATCACAGAATCGAGAATACTGGAACATCATCAGAATCGAAAATATTGGAACCTCATAGAATCCATCATGAACTATAGAAATGTCTAGAATCCATCAATGAATCAACGATATTGGAACATCACAGAATCCATCATGGAATACTAAAATATAATAGAATCTATCACAGAATCAAGGATATTGGAACATCACAGAATCAAATATATTGGAACATCACAGAATCGCAGGTATACTGAAATATCGCCCAGTCAGGGAAACTAGAATATCATCCAGACAGAGATAACTTATCTTTGCTTATTTTCACTCGCATTCCTGTACTAATTCTGTAGCATTGCGGAAACATGCATATAGATGGCGAAAAAGAACAAACAGGATTGTTATTTTCTAATTTCGTTTACATGATATGGTTATGGATTCTAGACATTTCTATATTTCATGATGGATTCTATGAGGTTCCAATATTTTCGATACTGTGATGTTCCAGTATTCTCGATTCTGTGATGTTTCAATATTCTCGATTCTGCGATGTTCCAGTATTCTCGATTCTGTGATATTTCAGTATTATCGATTCTATGATATTTCGGTATTCTTGATTCTATGATGGATTCCGTGATATTTCAGTATTCTTGATTTGATGATATCTCAGTATTCTTGATTTGCTGCTATTTCAGTATTCATGATTTGATGATATATCGAGATCTCTGATTTGCTGCGGTTTCAGTATTAATGATTTGATGATATCTCAGTATTCTTGATTTGCTATTATTTCAGTATTCATGATTTGATGATATCTCAGTATTCTTGATTTGATGATATCTCAGTATTCTTGATTTGATGATATCTCAATATCGCTGGTTTGCTGCAAGTTCAGTATTCTTGATTTGATGATATCTCAGTATTCTTGATTTGATATCTCGGTATTCTTGATTTGCTGCTATTTCAGTATTCATGATTTGATGATATCTCAAGGTCTCTGATTTGCTACTTTTTCAGTATTCATGATTTGATGATATCTCAGTATTCTTGATTTGATGAAATCTCAATATCTCTGGTTTGCTGCAAGTTCATTATTCTTGATTTGATGATATCTCAGTATTCTTGATTTGATGATATCTCAGTATTCATGGTTTGATGATATCTCGAGATCTCCGATTTGCTACTATTTCAGTATTCTTCATTTGATGATATCTCAATATCTCTGGTTTGCTGCAAGTTCAGTATTCTTGATTTGATGATATCTCAGTATTGTGATGTTCCAGTATTCTCGATTCATTGCAGTTTTGTTTTTCCACTTTTTTCCTTTGTGTAGTCTATCTTTGAAATATCTGATACCAGGTTATTGTCGTAGGCATTTTCTTTTGCTATATAGTATGCTAGATATCTACTCGAACGAATCCCCAAAGTGCTCCCATCTATCTCCATGTTTCTTTCTTTGGTAGCTTTTTCTGAGTACATTGTACATAATATAGGTTTAGATTAAATTTCTACTTTCGGTGAAAATAAATGACATTATCTGTATTGATTTGCGACAAAAACTTTGTTCAACCAATCGAGTATTTCATGTTTATCTTTTTTGGCTATAGATTTAAGTTTTTTCAACTGTATAGATATGTTTGCGATTCCATACAAATCTTCCTTTTTCTGCATACCATTTTTTACTTTTGTCCAAAGATCCTCAAATCTATTTCGTAATGCATGCAGAATATCTTCTGTACTATCTTCGGTGTCATTTTGATCTGTACTATCATCTGGCATTTCTTGTATATCGTCGATGTCATTTTGGTCTTCTTCTTTGTCTACTTTTTGGTCTTCTTTTTGGTCTTTCTTGATTTTCAATATTCCGTCTAATCCCTGTAATTGTTTTTGTAATTCATTGACATTTCTTCCCCATCTCATCCCTGCTGCTATTTTTGCTCTCAGTGTCCTACCTTCTGGAGACAGAACTTTTTTCTTTCTTTGGGCTACTAGGATTTTCAATTTGTCTTGCAATTCTTCGGTATCTTACCCCCATATTTTTCCTGCTGCTATGCTTACTCGTATTTTTCTCATTTCACTCATATGTAGTATAGTTAGATTATTCTTGGTGCTTGTAGCAATATTCTTGCTGTATGTTTGTTGTAAGGTCAGATGAAAATAGCTTGTCTAACTCAACTACCGTTCAATATTGCAAAATGTAGAAATACTCCTGCTAGAAGACCCGGAGTTGATGCCGTTTTGGGTCGTGTGATTGGGAAACTTCGCCGAAAGTAGATTCGTCGAAAGGAGACATAAAATAAAATTGCGCTCTCCTAAATAATAGTTAAAATCAAATATAATATATTGCTTATTATATATGGAACAAACATTTGTGGAAGAGATATGTGAAAAACTTGAGGAGTTGAAAGGCAAATATAGGAAAGCATTGTTGGCATGCAAACAGGGCCGGGCGGAATATAATGTAATTTATGCTGATTTTCTAGCTTCTAGGAAAAGTCAAATTAACAAACGAAAACGATTACTATCAGAAACGGATTATTATCTTAAAAAAATTGAGGAAAACAGGGGAAAACTTCTCGATTTAAAATGTGAAATATATGCTTGCAGGAAAATAAAGTATTCTAACGATGGAATTTGATAGTATAGTGATGACGAGGATGACTGTCCTGTTTCTTCCGACTTTGTTTAACAGCGGAGACTGAAATCATCTACGGTCACCGTGTTGGGTTTAGAAGATATTGATTACCTGATCTGCAGTTGTTTTATCTGGGGTTGATTAAAAAAGTAGGGAGGGGGGGGGGTGCGGGGGGGGGGGGGTGCGGGGGGAGTTATTTGAGGGGGTTGCAGCGAGTTTTAAATTTGTTGGTTGGCTTGCCGGCCAACACATTTACTGACTCGTTGCAAAACACCCCCGATGAGAAAACTGCACCAGAACCCCTAGTTTATATACTACTAATTGATGTATTTTCATTTGGAATACTATTGTTTTCCTATTACATACATCGCTCGTCTTAGTTTAAGTCAGTTCTTCTCATTACATTCAGTTCATGCAAACCCGCAAACTCCCGCAGTGGTTACTTCCCCTTTCTGTTACAATAACCACTGCCACCACACAAAGTATAGCTGAAATCAAGACTGCTACACAGCGTTTAAATATAAGCGACTGTAGAAGTCCGATGTTTGTTTTATAGGCGTAGTTATTTTCACAGTTTACAGATATCCTGCCACCTTACTTCCTTTATGTAAGTGACGCGTCTGCATTATATAAACAATATTGAGTGAAATCCCAATACATGTATATGTGTTTATAGAACGTCGATCAGACACTTGGTCACTATCATGGTTGGAATCACTGGGAATCCAGAGCGCTTGACCCAAAAAAAACACACACCCTTTATAATAATATATGGACTAGGGTGAGAACGCCTGTATAAGTCAATGGCAATATTTTACCACGTCTGTGGACTACAGCCAAAAAATATTACGTTGACTATTTTACCAGTTTTTCAACCCGTATCGATAGTACGCGCACTTAAAACTATGTATCAGTGTAGCGCAAACACTAATGATGCTACCTGACTATATGTGTACTCGTGATATCCCGTACACAAACCACAAACCGAACAAGAAATGTAGCACAAGAATAACCAATGTTGACTTTGTCGAAAACAGCGGAAATGGAATTTCAGCGCAAAATAAATTACGCTTTCTGGGAAAAGCTCTACTGGCATGCAGCAAGAAGAGCTAAAAATCCAAGAGTCATAACTCTGGTATAACAGGTCCGATTTAGCTCGTTTTCGACGAATTTGTCCGAGCTTTCATTCATATCAACAACCCATATCGTCTTAAAGAGGCATTCATTCATTCAATCTTTATTTCCTCATCATAGAGATTACAGCATACACATACAAAATAATGGACAATATATAAATGAAAAACAGAATACATATTATATAGTAAATATAAGGTGAAAAATGCAATGGTCTTCCAGTTACACTGTTAGTTAGCACTGTGTATTATGTATTAGTACATCTTTTTTTTTTGTGTTTTTTTGTGTGTTTTTTATCAAAAACATAATTCTAAGTCCATTAATGTGAACTATTTATTGTTTTTGTCGAAATGCTTTCGCCTTTAGGTGTGACCTGCTCAGTAAAGCACCATCCAAGGACAAAGCCTCCGCATACTAAATATGAAATGAGCCGGATTTCCCTGCAAATGATGCCTTGTCGAAACGAAATACAAGAAATCATAGGGATATGAAATGACTCGATACATGAATTAAAAATAAATTATAGCTTACCGCCATAGTATTTTCATTGTTTTTCTTAACATAATTTTACAACATTTTAACTTCTTGGATTTGATTGTTTAACATAATAGACCATTGATGTACGAATATACATTGCAGCTAGAAGGATGAAATTTTTGAATATTTCATCATCGTCGACAAATATTTCAGAGAAGCATTTGCCTAGTATGCAAAGAAGTGAGTTCTCATCTGAATGCTTTTGCATCTCGTTAAAATTTAATATTTGTATTGGAAAATACATGGTTACAAACTCCCAAAATACCTCTGTGTGTTTTCATATAATTACAGTTAGTTAGTACATGCAAGGGTAAATTATAAAACACTGAGGTGTTTCACGTTTGTAAGATGGACTGTGGTTTACATGTTACAATTTTCACTAGAGTATTTATACATATACGATCTTTGCTCGTTTTGGCAGCAGTCCAATATCTGTTTGATATTGAGTCTGCATATATATTTTTAAAAAGACGGAAATCGTCATCTCTTTGCATTGTGTATAATAGAAGTTTTAAGTATTCGTTTCCATGAATAGTTGGATGGAAACTTATTTGTTATTATGAACTGTTCTAAGAAATGGGTAAGTTCGAATTTCGTTAGAATATTATAAATATCAGGAATGAATCCACGTTGTTTCGTATTGCAATCGTTCTTAAATTGAAACAGTCGTCTAAGGAATATCTTCATTCATGTTACACAACTTTTCAAGAAAATTTAATTTTCGTTTTTTTATTTCCGTAGTTATTGGATGAATCCCCACAAGGCTTTCTACCATTACTGATCGTGTTTGTAGAGGCAATTTTTTGAATGACTTTAAGGCGACGGTGTTGAAATACATTTATATTTTGTAAGTCGTTGTTAGTCATGTTAAACCATGTCTCACACCTATACAGAGCCGATGGAAGAACGACCTTTTTGAATAGGCTTACAGCTGTTATGGGGTTTAATGCGTTTCGCTTTGGACCAAACCCAACGATGGAGTAAACGAGTTGCGACATTTTCTGCATGCTCTTTCAATTTTTGGTTTGCAATTCATATGCTTTGAAATCGGTATGCCTACGTGTTCGTGACAATCAACTGTTTTTAATTGATTGTTTCCCATGTAAAACTTGTAGTTAATGTTAAATTTTGAGTTAGCAATGGTTATTACAACTGTCTTGGAGGTATTAACTTTAAATTTCCAAGCATTAGCATACTCATTGAGTAAGTTAAGCATTTTCTGTAGATTTTGCGGAGATATTGGAATTAACGCTATATCGTCAGCTAGAGTAGTGTTTTCCAGAATATGTGTTACAGACATAGGTACCGAACTTGTGTTTTCCTAAACATTTAAGTAGATCGTTTATATACACAATATATGAAAAAAGAGCTAAGAACGCCCCTTTGGCGTACACCTCTTTTGATTTGAAATTGGTGCTAGTTTACTCCATTGATTTTTACAAAACTTGATATACTTTCATAACAATGCTTAATAGTGTTTAGGATTTTCCCTTGTATCCCTAATTTTTCAAGCAGATACAAACTACGATATAGCATATTTAAGAAAACAAAGGTTCATAATGTTGGTGTTACTGGTTCAATCTTGATGCTTTTCTGAGCTTTCATTGACAAATATCTGTCCAGTTTGGTAAAAATCGTATGAAAGATAAAGGCCCTTTCGTCTTAATGAAGGCCTTATCGTCTTAATGAGGCATCAGTTAACGGACGGACGAGAACAATTAATGGACGACGGACAGTTTGTCATTCCATAAGCTCTCTTGGCATTTGGCTAGTATAGCTAAACAAAATAGGGGTGAGGGGTTAGGTGGGGGATGGGGATGGATTAGTTGAGCTTTTATTGATATCAACATTGTGAACAAGAATTCTACAGTAGTACAGGTGGAAGATTTAAGTAGCTACTGATTTAACAAACCAAAATATAGCAGTTTTCAATAAATCAATGGCAATAACTCTGTTTCTGTTTCTAGTCGGACTAATTCTTCTATGACGAAGATAGCTTTATAAAATAAAATGTAAACAAAAAAGTTAACAAGAGGACAGCTAACGCTACAAGATACGCCCGTCAAAAGTTGTGCCAAGTTTAATCCTTATCTAATGAAGACTGTTAAAGTTCATCATCAATAAATCTATCCTCTAGGCCTAATTTGTATCAAAAAACGTTGTTTTTTTTTTTATCTATTTACTGTTCTATGCATATTATTCATTCAGCTTTTGCAGCAGCATTCAGCTTTTGAATCAGAATATACATTGTATTTTAATTTTGCAAAATTGCTTTACCTAAATATGCCATTTCAAATTGGAAATTCTTCATTACTAATGGAAATTCATGGATTCCATGAGAGCCTGCACAAAATTCCAGATGTTTATAACAAAGAAATATAAAACGATCGGACAGGTAAAGTAGCATTCAAGGAGGACAGTCAACCACAAAACACAGAAACAAACACGCAAACAGACAAACAAGAAGGCACCTGTAATAATAAACGCAAACCGGTTCTAGGGTGCACCAAACCTCACACTTACCCTACTTCATCCCATTAAAACAGGACAGTGTAAATAAAGAAATCCCCGCCATGATCTAATCTCTAACCAACAAGGCAGCATCAATAGGCAATATAAGTAAAACACAAATATGCTCGTGTAAATATAATACAAAAAAACAATAGCCTAGAAAGCCATAATGAAGGTACTCAATGACTTGGCAGAAGCCAGAGCAACATTAAGGGCACGACAAGAAAGATCATAGACAAACATCAAACGACACCGTCCCAATGGGCTTTAGGTAGGCGTCATCATAGTAGGGTTCACAGCCTGTCCGGTCATCGTACAATTAAAGAGGAAAGCATAGTGGCGAACTGTAAAAGTTAAAAGTAAAAGTTAATCACAAACTGTTGTCTGATTGGTCAATAGTTTATCAAATAAGCCAATCAGAAAAAAACTGTTTAATCACAAACTGTTGTCTGGTTAGTCATTAGTTTACATGTAACAAATAAGCAAATCAGCAAAAACGGTGGTAAAAAACATCCGGAATTTTGTGCGGATTACCTCCAATTTAGTAGTACAGATTCATGTTATTGACATGTTACATACAATAGTAATATACACGATTCACAAAAATGCACACTTTGTTTTAAGCTTAAAAAAAACTGTATACCTAACCGCAGTCCTATGTATGGCATATAAATATATGCATTGCATAACCCGTCACAAATCAAGTCCTGTGACATGAAAGTAACTATGCCGCCAACAACAGCCAAATTTTACAACATATGTACACCGTTTCTAAACCTACTGACGACAATGTATATACTGATAACTTACATATTTTAAGAATCTAAAGTCTATAGACACAATATACATGTAAATGGCTGTAACCAGCCAGGACAAACCCAAAAACTAGAGGTTGAATTAAGACTTACCAACTCATAACTCATTTAAGCATATTTTGTATTTCAATCACGGGTATTTTAAGAACCGGTGAAAAATCCTATGTTTTTCATCGGCGCATATACATTATCACGGTGATACATCGTACACCGGATATAGTTGCTAAAGTGATCAGAAATTTTACATGTTTTGCTAATCGAAGTAAGTTTATTTCTATATTCCTGTGTTATTGTATAGTTTATTATAGTTTATTCAACTAATATTGTAGACCATTTGGTCCATGAGTATACAAATACACAAACAATTTTCAATTGCAGAGGTCGATGGCAGTAACAAACATTACATAATATCAAATTTTCTACAATATACTAACATTCTACACCAGTTTTAATTATGATATTTCTAACAGTATAAGTTTTACTATAAACAAGTGTTTAAAAGAGAAACATTCTTCAAATCCACGTGTCACAGACAATATAGTGTGGCAGATTGGTGAAAAAATTGTGCATTGTTTGACAAAAGCACCAAACTTTGCACATAGCTAGACAATACCATACTGAAAAAATTGGCTATGGACCCACGTCAGATTTTTCAAAATGGCCGCCATTTTGAAAATGGCCGCCAAATACGTAATAAATAATCAGTTGAACCTATATGTATCAGGTTTTAACAACATTTATTATGGCAAATCGCAACAAATTCCGCAAAATGATAGACAAAGAGTCGTGAAATACAATCTGGGTATATTTTAAGTTCAAAATGGCCGTTTTCAAAATGGCCGCCAAAACATGTTGAAAATAGTAAAAGGTGTAATTCCTTTAATAGTTGTTTGTAAGAAAGTAATTAATATGTTGAATTTGTTCACTCAGTGTTCTTGGAATAGTATTTGTTTGTTAATATTGCAATAAAGAGTTATTTAGAGGCACCCTATGGTTAATGTGTTAAGGGATTTACACGTTTAAAATACACTCACTTGGTAAACCTTATTTACAAGACAAAACAAGTAAACAAAACCTAAACGCGAAGACATTTTATGCTAACGGGTTAACTGCGTCTAAACTATGTAGTTGCCGAGCAGGGATTTACACGTTTAAAATACACTCACTTGGTAAACCTTATTTACAAGAGTTATTTAGAGGCACCCTATGGTTAATGTGTTAAGGGATTTACACGTTTAAAATACACTCACTTGGTAAACCTTATTTACAAGACAAAACAAGTAAACAAAACCTAAACGCGAAGACATTTTATGCTAACGGGTTAACTGCGTCTAAACTATGTAGTTGCCGAGCAGAAACAATGAAATTGGCCTGAAACCCAATGTGAAGATCATAATGGCATTTTGCGTTGAAGCATTCGTATTTAAAATGGAGGCACTTAAAACACGCTGATACTTGTTTGAAGACCATAGATGGACCAGTGCCCTTGTGGCAATTATGACACTGCAGATTCCTTTCTGAAATAAACACATGCATCAGGGAATGATCATCACGTGATTACCATACTTATGATAAACCGGGCTTACAGTTATTTGAAGTGTGAGCAAGGCATGAGTTTTGGACATGACGATCATAAAGAGAAACCAAAAGTTCGCAATTGCAGTACTTTTCAGTTACACTTTAAATCTTAAAATCTGATCTTTCCCATCATGAGCACGTTAAAGATGTTCAGAAGACAGTTAGAGTGACACGGTTGAGGAATTAGGAAATATATTCAAGGACAATATTGAGTATTTACCGGTACTTGACTTACGTTACATAGACGACTCTCGTGTGACAGAAATTGCTCAACAAATAGGTAAATGATGTCATGCAAAGCACGACACGTTTGTAACAGAGGTTAAAGATGACATAACAGATAAACCTTTCCTCAGTGGTCACCAACTTACAAAATATTCTATAACTTGCTTTCTCTTCTCGCATATATATGTATCATATTAGGTTCCGATTTACGGCGGATGAGAGTGTCTCACCAGCCTTTTCTAACTTTGGAAAACTTTTTTTGATTTTAATCAGACTATACGAGCTGCCTTAAAATGCCTTTTAATGCTTGCAAAAGATTAGTAAGTATGATTAGCAAGTTCTTTTACACATTGTTGCATGTCATTTGCAGAAGATTTAGTAGGTGACGGCCATCAAGCAAAACAAAGTCAGAGCTCTGGTTAACTGGCATAGCAATCGGTTGCGATAGAAGAGAAACTAAAAACATGTTCAATAAAACAGAGATGAAGATGTGCCTTGTATCAGACAACGAGAATCTGAGACCTTCTCGATAATTTCTCTAAGATGATACGATGCAATGCGTGTGTTGCATGTGGTATATGCCAAACAATACTTCATTAAACGTATGCTATATACAGTAGACACAGAAGTTGTAGTACATGTTATAGCAATGGTACAGTAAATACAGTCAGATGAGCTATGGGTTAGTTTTAGGAGCTAGGAATCACTTTAGGTTCTTCGTTGCACACTGTATTGCCTATTCATTAGTTCATATAAACCGAGACGAATAGTTGTTCTTCATGTGCATGGAAAATCCTGAAATACTATGTTGATGTTGCACAAACTTTCCAATTCTAAACGTCGTGCTTGTTGGAAAATGTATGACAAGAGAAAGTGCATGTTCATGTCGCAAAGAATTGTTGACATTCAATGGTTCCAAGATACAACAAGTCCATGTCAACAATTGCTGTAGCTCTTTTCAAGCACACCTGCCGAGTTGTTTAACAGGTTGTAATTGGACATTGTTGGAGACATGGCCTTTAGGTTGCAGAAAACTAAATGCTTTCCCATATACCTCCTGTGGCACCTGTCAACTAATATCTCAAGAATTATACACCAGGTTTTCTTTAAATTACCTTATTTCATAGATATTTCCATCACAAAGCCTTTGAAAGTGTGAACAAGACAACTTTCCCAGCTCAACCTCTCTGTACATGTCTGTGTTTACAAACAGTATTGAATCTGCACTGAATATTGACATGCATTTTTAATGGATGTTAAATTTTCAAAAACATGAAACAATATTTTTTTATTTAATTTAATGATCCTAGCTGTTGGGGATTATTTTACCTATAGTTTATCCTTCCTGAAAATGCATATTGAATATTTCAAAGTTATATCTGCTAACCTCTGTGAACTTTCACTTCTGTACTGAAGCGTACACAACAAAAGGCAGGGCTTAAGCCAGGCTATATTTAGCTGTACGCAGCCTTTAGGTCCACCTGTGAAATGCCTACATCCGGTGACTGGGGTTGGAAGAGGATATGTTGAAGCCATTCTCGATAACACTACCACAGGCCTCAGCGTTTGCAAGGAACTTATTAAATGTAGATGTCAAAGTGACAAGTGTGTTGCAAACGATGTGTCCAAGCAGGAATGATGTATCCAGTCTTTTAAAAATGGGACGTTGGGTACTGTGACTGTGATTAAGAAAAAGTGTACCATTCATAATCAGTAAGATTAGATTAAATTTAATGTTAGCTCTCATATTGAAAATGTTCAAATGATATGACCGCTTATTACATTTGAGTTTGTGTAATCAAACTTCTTTTTGATTTCGTTTTCTGTTAGTGTCTTGTCAATATTGTTTATTAAATCAACAAATGTAATTTAAGGTCGTAATTAAATCTAATTCCGATAAATCGGAGATGAGAAATATTGTTTAAGTATCCTTTGCGATATGTTGTCTCCAAGCGTTTAGAAGACTCGCCAGCTTGATTTGTTTTATAACCTGCGGCGTCCCGTTAGTTTTGCTACTTCATACGAGTGTTTTAAAATCAGTTTTAATAATTATGTAAATAGTTCAAAGCAAATTAGTTTTACATATTGCGCATTGGGGAATATATTGCTCCAATAATATATTAAAACTTGTAATAGAATAACCACAAACAATTAAAAACTACTGCATTGTATAAGTATATGCAAGAAGTTTTAAAGTCAAATTGATATCGGATTAATCAATTTGGATGCTTGATAAACAGTTCACGACTGGATATATACTTACGAGTTAATATAAACTGGAAGCCGCTAATAAAGATGAGACTAAAACTTAAACACACTTCAGAAATGCTTAAGGCTAAAGACAACTTAGACAAACTAGACTCAGAGTTGGCATAGTATGCCTAACCCCTGAAGTATAGGGGTGTATCTGTATCTAACAACTATTTATTGAAGTATAGACATACATATAAATATACAAAGATAACACCTTTGTAAAACGCATCAACATGTTGGTTGCTTTCTAAAAAAGAAAAAAGCTAAAAAAAAAAAGAAGCATTTTTTGGCTGCCATTTTGAAAATTATATTGCAAGTTTCATTGTCTATCAATGTCTTGACTTTAGTGTATCTACAATAACACGTTTTGATGAAACACATTAGTTATGGGCTTCATTAATTCTTTGTGGAATATTTGGCGGCCATTTTGAAAATGGCGGCCATTTTTCAAAATCTGAGGTGGGTTCATGGCCAAAAATGTTTAGTAGAGTATTGTCTAGATATTTGTCAAGTTTGGTGCTTTTGTCACAAATGCACAATGCTACCAATATACCTGTTTATACCTGTTTAGACCTGTAGCCGCACCCTAGAGTACGACCAAGGGGTTAAGCGAGCTGGTGCCCATAGAAACCCCATATATCGTGTTAAAGTGTCTATCAATGGAGTTTTTGAAACCATTCATGCTTGTAGAAGACAACATGCTCTGGTAGACTGTTCCACGCATTGATTACTCTGTGGCTCTGTTTCCCCGCGTAATACTACTATTTAATTCGAAAAGATCGCCCGGATCAATTCCCTCTCTTCCACTTAGAATTTTGTAGGTTTCTATCATGTCGCCTCTGTGCCTGCGAAGTTCAGCGTTGTAATATTTAGACATTTTAGTCTTTCGAAATAAGGTAGATGTGCTATGTCGGTTACAAGTTGGTAGCTCTATGCTAAATTTGTTCAAGTAGTTCAATATCCTTAACAAGGCTAGGAGACCAAGCCTGCACACAATAGTCCATATGAGGTCGTTGATAATAATATTACGGTCCCTAATAACTATGTGTCTTTTAATCATACCCAAAATCCTTAGTTTTTTTGGCAGCTGCTACACATTGTTTAGAAGTCTTAAGATCGCTGGATATAATTACTCCTAAGTCTTTTTCTTCAGACACACTCTCCAACAGTTCATTGCCCATGTTGTAAGCATGATTCGGATTATTATAGCCAAAGTGAATAACTTTACACTGTTTTGCATTAAATACCATTTGCCAGTCCTGAGACCACTTTCAAAGGTTAACTATATCATTTTGTAATGATTTAATATTTGTTTCGGAATGAATAGATCGATATATTTTCGTATCATCAGCAAATTTCTGTATGCCACTTGAAACAACTGAATCAATGTCATTAATAAAAAGTAAGAAAAGAACTGGTCCAAGTACAGCCCCTGAGGCACTCCACTCAAGACAGGCGCAGATTTAGAATCGACACCATTCAAGACTACCTTCTGTTGTCTACCACTAAGCCATTCCTTGATCCAATTCCACACACGACCAGCTATGCCATGGCTGTACATTTTCTTCATTAGCCTCTCATGAGGAACAGTATCAAAAGCCCTAGAGAAGTCCTTGCGACTTGCTAATTAAAGAATATTTAACAAGATGGTTCACAATATGCGCTCTAATGATAGCTTCAAACACTTTACACACTTGAGAAGTTAAACTTATTGGTCTATAGTTGGCAGGATCAGACTTTAACCCCTTATTGAATATGGGAGTAACATTAGCTATTCTCCAGTCAGACGGTACTTGTCCAAGCTTCAAACTAAGTTTAAACAATATACAAAGTGGTTTTACTATATAGTCAGTCACTTCACTCAGGAAAGATGACCCAATCTTATCTGGACCGGGAGACTTATTTAACCTTAAATATAAATGTTTCTTAACAATTTCTTCCGTTATACAAAGTCATTAAGTCTATCGTCATCAGGTCCCGTGTAGATAGGCTCAGGCTCAGGAATGTGAGTCGTATCTTCATATGTAAATGTAGACGCAAAAAAATTGTTTAACGTATCGGCGATAAACGCACTGTCGCCAGAGATATCACCGTCACTATTTTTCAAAGGGCCAATAGTGTCTTTAACTTGCTGCTTGCTTCTCACATATTTATAAAATGACTTAGGGTCATTTTTAACATTATCATCTAATCGTCGTTCAAAGCTCAAAACAAATTCACGTATTTCAATTTTCACTTGAGATTCAAGCTGTTTATATCTCCTTAGTGTTTCTGGTTCTCTAGTGAGTCTGTAGCGTCTCCATAGACTTTTCTTTTTCCTTATGTTACGAACAATTTTTCTGGTTATCCAAACCTTTTTGTTTGATCTCTTCCTTCTGAACTTCATAGGTACATTATCACTGACCGATTTGTTAATAACTTGCTTAAGTTTATCCCAACACTGATGTGTATCACAATTTGCGAAATCTTTATCCCAGTCCACATTGCTCAAATCATTCTTAATCTGTGTATAGTCAGCTTTAGGTCAATCGTATACTTTTTCAAAGCTATCCTTAGCATTCATATAAAGATTTAACTCCATAAGCAGAATAACATGCTCACTACTTCCTAGTTTACCAATATCCTCTAAATTACTGACCATATTTGCATCCGACGAAAGAATCAAGTCGAGTGTATTATTTTCTCTTGTCGAAAATTCTACATGTTGCACTAAAAAGCAGTCCATAACTGTTTGAAGAAAGTCATAGCCCCCTCGACCACAGGTAAGATTGTTCCAATCTATGTCTGGAAAATTAAAGTCACCAAGAAGAATTAATTCTTTATTGCTCAGCTCCTTGGTGCATTTATATATCATCTTGTTATTTTCCTTACTTGAGTTAGGAGATCTATAAACAAGCCCAATAACAACTGCCTTACCACCACCTTGATCAATCTCAACCCATACAGAATTCGTATAATTCTTTGCATTTTCTGTATATATCTGGGTAAAATGTACAGTATCTTTAATTATAACGCTACACCACCACCTCTGCCATCTTTTGTATCCAATCTATCTTGGCGAATTTGTTGATGAAACCCATCAATACAATACTCGGACTCCGCAATATTATCATTAAACCAGGACTCTGTGACACCAATAATGTGAGGTTTGTTGATATCAACTTGAGCAATCAACTCGTGGTGCTTGTTAACAAGACTACAGGCATTTGTATACATGCAACTTGGTGTTCGGTTAGAACATTTTAAATTATTCACACTTTCATTTAAATATGAAGCTTCACTGTTAGTGAAAGAGCTTTTCACTGATATGTTATTAACATTAGCTTCATTAACCGCTGAGCTTAAATCTTCAGATTCACTGTGTTAGTGAAAGAACTGTTTAACGATGTATTATCAACCACAGGTTCATTAACCGTTGAGCTTAACAAGGAACTATTAACGGAACTATTAACTCATGAAAATGTATCATCTTTAACTGAACAATTTAACTTAACTGAACTGTTCAACGTATTTACAAGTACGGATACAGTATCTACTATCTACTTAGGAATGGAAACATTCCTGACAGGGGATGCACCTCCAGAATTCGGCGGGCCTCTACACAATGCTTCACGCTCAATAATTCTACCACGCAATTTTACCAATATATGTCACCAATCTGCCCCACTAGTAATATTGTTGTTGGTTTAAACTTATTTTATTTCCAATATTTATACAATCGGTTAAAATGTACATAATACAAAATGTGAAAAAGGATTGGAACGAAAGCAGTTGCTTAAATAGAGTTCCTTTCCTAAATTGTTTTTTAATATTGTTGTTAGAGTACCTCTTGTGAGAGTACTAGTATTTATTGATTGTAATATATGTCATTTCGAATTTTAAAACCATCAAATACATAAGTAGCCAAATTCGTTACAGTAGTACGCCTTTGTGATGTCAATAGTTCTATAAATTTGGGAATATTTGGTATTTGCCAATAGTATCGATTGATAAGTTTTGTACTTAGTTCTTTAAATAAAGTACATTCTAATATAAAATGATATTCGTCTTCTAGAACGTCACATATACAACATTTGCGCTCAATAATAGGAATACTGTGTGGCTTATGCCAACGACCTGCTTCTATTTCTAACCTATGGGAGGACATTCTCAATCTAGACATTGCTACTCTAAATGTTCTTATTTGAACATTTTCTAGATACGATTTATACGAGAATACACAAAAAAGTTGTGGTGGGTTTGCAAGGGTCTGCACATAGTAGACGGCCCAGTTGACCTCAGACGGTTCACTTTCCCAGTTAGTGAACTCTCCCTGGAGAGTCTTACCCCAAGTGTTTTTCTATTGATATTCATGTTACAGTCAAATGTATCAGGATGAGTGCTGTGTGTATCCTTATTGCTGTAACTACACCAAGCTTACTCAGTAACTGAAGTGTAGTGTTCTACCTTCGTTGTTATGTGATTATTGTGTAAGCTATCCGTATTAATTATACAGCGTAATTACACCGTGATTTGATCACGGAATGTATGTTAAAATCTCTCACTGAGTATTTTAACCTAGACTAACAACAGTCTACTTTACCAGGAAAACAATATCCTGTATGCAAAAGATCTTTCGGAATAAAAATTCCTTCGTCAGCTGCTATAAAGAAGCACCGTTGTGTTTCAGTATAGGCGTTATAGCCTAAATACACGTATACGCACTATTGCGCAATTTAAATTGTGTATTTTTGGGTAATCAAATGTGTGGTCTCGGCTGATACCGTGGCCTTTATATAATTGTCTATTTACTTCCAATTTTAAAATGTATACATTTGAAACCATTTCCAATATTTGTTTATATCAGAATATTTAGAGGTTGACATTCAGTAATTGATTTATGTAAATTGCAATTAACTGAAATCTATTTCAATCATCCAATATACAGTACAGTATAGTGTAGTTTGTTGTATTAGTAGCTACGTGTTGTAGACATGTATTGTCAGGTGTCCTGAGCTATTTATTACATTTATTATATTTGTTGCACCTTGGTATAGTTGTGCGATGTGTAGTTATCTTTTTATGTAATAGAGCCACTTTATTCATAGACTCAATGTACTGTCATTACGATTCGATTACTGCGGTCAATCTCCAATATTCGCCCTACTGTAGCGTGGGAGCTTTTAACAGCATAGCATTTACCCAAGTGAATTTTGTCAGTATAATGCGAATCTGTTTCCCGCGTACTATACTTTAAGAAGTAAAAAACAAGTTTCTGACTTATATTTTAAACAAATGCGTGTTTGGTTACCGCTTGAATTTTGCTTTGAGTATATTGCGTGTTTGGGTACCGCTTTAATATACTTTTTATTCGCAAGCAATTACGAGTTTGGTTACCGTTTAAATTGCTTGTATAACTGATTTCAATTTCACCAAGGGTTTAATTGATTTGCAGTGTGTAGTCGAGAGAACTCAACTCAATGTTGAGGGGGTTTGCAAGCATCTGGCCAAAGCAGAAGGCCCAACTGACCTCAAAGGGTTCGCCTTCCCAGTTGGCGAGATCCCATTGGGGAATCTTACCCCGACTGTTTTTCTCTGCATTTTACAGTATATTTTAACGGATTATCATATGTGTATATCCTTAATACTGTACTCACACCAAGCTCACAATTAGAGTAGGCGATTATCTCTAAACAATGTATAGTGTATTCAGCTATATTATGTGTAATACTAATATGTGAGCTGTATCTGTATTAACCATACAGACTACCTTCCCGGTGTTCAAATCACGGAGGCAGTATAATACTTCAGATAAGTTATGTTAAAATCTCTTACAAAGTGTTTTAACTAGGACAACAGTGTCTACTTTACCAGGAAAACAATATCCTGTATGCAAAAGATCTTTCGGAGAGTAATTGAGGTTTTGGTCACGCTACGCCCCTGATCATGTAACACATCTAATCCTTTCTGTAGGCCTTGATCGGTATTAGAAAATATAACAATATCGTCTGCGTACAGAAGTAAGAACATCTTCAGCAAACCGACGTCAATACCTTTAAAGTCATGTCTTATGAGATAATCTTCTATGTCATTTAAGTACATAGCAAATAAAAAAGGTGATATTATTCCCCTTGTAGCACGAAAATTCTTCACTTAACTCCCCACACAAAATTATTTTATGATGGATCGCTTCAAAACCGTGGTACTGCGGTTTGTTAAAGCGATCCAAATGCGATCCATTAAACGGATCGCATTTGGATCGCATTTTGCATGATCGCAAACATGGTCCGAGTTAAGGATCGTGATCCTAAAGCGTTTCATTAGCGATTTGTGAGCGATCCAAAAGAAATTGGTTTATAACCATGCGATCCTGAAGCGATCCTTTAAAACATTGTCATTAAGGCTTACAAAACATATATCCGAGTTACGACCGAACAGCTCAACTATTGTTCCCCTAGTTGAATCGAGTCTTAAGTATTCCAGATACAAGATCTCGAGTGTGGATTGTGGGCACGTCCATTATTACGAGGGCGTTTACATATGCCAGACAATCACCACATCGGAAGGAGTCGGCCTGGGATTAGACGAGCTCCATGCGAGTGTTTGGTGGCAGGGGAAAGGTGGTTTGAGATGGCACCAGGTCGAGAAGAGGCTCCAACTGCTGTTGACTATTGAAGACCCTCCTAATGTAGTAGTGTTGCACTGCGGCGGTAATGATATAGGTCAAGTACCAGCTGCAGAATTAAGGCACCAAATGGTTAAAACCTTAAAAAATATCAAAGACCTTATAATACCTGTGAGTTTTTATTGTGTGGTCACAAATTCTTCCGCGTTTAGTTTGGCGGGATGAGTTATCTCATTCAGCTTTAGAACGTGTGAGAGTTCGGGTTAATAGTAAGGCGGCTACGGAAGTGATTAAATTGGGGGGCGGGTATATAAAATACCCGGAAATAGCAGAGTCAAATTTGCATTTGTATTCTGGCGAAGTTCATTTGTCCGACCAAGGCAATAAAGTATTCTTGCAAAACCTACGTCTCGGGCTGCATTATTTTCTTTCACTTTTAAACAATGAATAACAATGTTTAGCCCTCTGGCAATTTGACTGTTAGTGTGTACACGAGAGTTTGCTAATACTGTTGCAGTCTCTATTGAAGAATTTTATTTTGAACGTTCTCTATTTCGAGACGTTTTTGTTTTATATTGTCGAGACATTTGCTTCAGCTATTTCCTCTACTTGAGGAGTGTGTTGCCTCTATTTGAGGCTTTTTTTTCTCTTTGCGCTCTCTATTTGAGGCGTTTTTTATTTTGGCGAGACATTTGCGTCAGCCATTTCCTCTATTTTAGGCGTTTTTTATTTTGGGGAGACATTTGCGTCAGCCATTTCCTCTATTTGAGGTTGTTATTTTAAATAGTTTTTGTTGGCCACTCAGCTTTGTCGTATATATTTAAACCATGTTGCATTTAGTCTAGTCTCTAAGCTGTGTCCCGCTTCCCCCATGTGTGGCGGTGTCACGCAGGGATTTGCTTTTCTCAGACTGCATGACATGTGGCAGTTTTTCGCGGTCACAGCAATTACTTATTGTGTAGTTAATAAGAATTTCGACATTTTCAATGCAAGAGCTTTCAAGTAGGTACATTTGTCTTTGTGAACTGCTGTACCCAGCGTTCATAAAGTACATACATATGTTTAATTAACTACACATTTTATCTTCTATATTAGGTACATTCGTCTTTGTGAACTGCTGTACCCAGGGTTCATAAAGTACATGAATATGTTTTATATTTTATTTTGTTGAAGCCGTGGCCAATATATTCCAATAAACATAAACTGCAAACATTGCCTTGTATTGTGCTAAACCCATCTTTAATAATGTCATTTACAAAGCGGTTTGCTAGCGGTCCATTCAAATATAGCTACTTTTAAGAACGATTCAAAAGCGATCCATTAAATCTGAACATTCACAAAATGGTTTGTTAGCGATCCATTAAAACTTTACCATTATTGAGCATGATCCAAAAGCGATCCATTATAACAGAACATTTACAAACCGGTTTGTTAGCGATTTATTAAAAGTTTGCCATTATTTAGCATGATTCAGAAGAAAACATATTAAAGCAGAATTCATATTAACAAATGTTCATTGTAATAAAGCCCTTTAACCCAAATTACCACCCATTTTTTCTGGTTTGTAAGGGAACTTGGTGTTTATATGGAAGATGGTTGGTTGATCGAATGGTGTTTTTGTAATTTTCATCACATTTTAGGCTATATATGACGGATCATTATCGTATTTAACAAACTATTTCACTGACGATTTAATAATATTAAGCAGTTTACCCCTTACACCAAATTTAATCAATGTTAACCACAAAATATCATTCACTATGTTATCAAAAGCTTTTGTGAAATCTATAAACGCAGTAAATAGACGTTTTCCCTCGTTAATGGTATGCCGTGCAAAATAAAAAATATTATCAACAGTTCCCATATTCTTTCTAAATCCAGATTGCGCTTCTACATACACATTATACTTCTCGGCCCAATCATTTAACCTATTGTTTAAAATTCGTGTAAACAGTTTGCCAAACGTACTTAAAGTGTATATTAACGTCATCAATACTATATTTTTGTGTAATGGTACAATATAACCGTCTGTCCAGTTATCTGGGAAGTAACTACATTAAATACATCGTTGAATAATTTAAAAATATAAGGTAAAACAAATATAGTATCAATGCCGTAACGAAAAAAATAATTAATCATGTTATCGGGGCCCCCACTTTTACCCATTTTCAATTCTTTGCAAGCTTTAGTTATCTCATCAAACGATATCTCAATGTTTAATTCTTCGAACATTTCTTGTAATTCCCCATTTAAATAGCGTTCATTGAAGAATAAAACATCATCATCCGGTTGGTAAAATACATCATTTGGATCATTAATAGCTTGAAAATATCTTACAAAGTGATCAACAGATAACTTTTTTGATTTTTTGTATATGTTGCGCCTTTAAGCATATTCCAGTATTGTTTTGCATTTTTGAAACGCGCTTTTTCTAGTTTCTGAGTTTGTGTTTTGTCATACAAGTATTTATTTCGTCTAATAGAACTTTTATATTCTGTTCTTGCACGCGTCATATTTACTCGATTACTATCATTTTTATCCGGTCTATATATATTTAACATTTGATAAAAAAAAATCGTTTTCATTTACATGACTTATCAAACCACTTTTGATTGTTTATACAGTTATTAACCCCGCATGTGCGTTCTGTTTCTTAAATAAGGGGTCACATACATCACTAATAATTTCATAGAATGCATCTAAATTAACATCCAGCTCATCCGGTGTTTGAATATCTGATAACTCTTCAGTTATACGACTCAGTTTTTCTCTAATATGTGGGTGGGGTGGTTAAAACCATCTTTTTATCATTATCCCACTTGTAAATAAAATGTATTTGTTTACCACTTATATATGTTCTACATCTTTTTCAATAACTGGTTTTGCACTTAATGAAAAACTCACAACACAGTGATCAGAGAGTAAAGTCGGTTCAAGAATTTCAAAAGTACAGAATAAATTTAAAAAAAAGATCTGTTCAACATAAATTATCGTCTCCTACACTACTTCCTTTATTTTTGATATATTGTATAGTAGGCTACTCGTACAAGCAAAGAGCTGAATGTTGTTGAAGTAAGCTGCAATATATAAAAAGTGCAATATATTTCGTAATTGTTTTTAAAACAAAGTGTCCTGATCACGTACGAACGATGCATATTTGTGGCAATAGTTTATTATTGTTCCACTTTTATGTATTTTATCGAAATTTTGAATCGACGTTCATTATCATATCAACTTTATCTGTGTGAAAAATGGGCATGTAAAGTTTTGAAACTTCTTTGATAATTGACGTTATATGTTGCGATGCACTGTACGGGGGATAGCTATACATCGTTAATCAGTGTATACGGGTGATTGATTTTTAGAGTACTGGGGATAGATAGTATAATCAAAATGGACTGATAAATGTAAATTTTAAATTAAAAACAAAGAAAACCTTTTACCATTTGACTGACCCTAACTTTTTCGGGACATGGCACAGGAAACAATATTTTTTTGGCCTGATTTTACTAACACCTTTCAATTTATTTTTGGTGGAAAGATTCAGCCCATGTGTGCAAATAGATAGCTGAATTGACAGATTCTGACAAAGGGGATTAATTCCCTGATATAGCATATAAGATTATGCATGAATGGATCTATTAAACAACTGTTATTTGTTATCAATGTTTGTTTTTTAAATATTTTAAATTGTGGCATAAATCTTTCATTTTCCTTTTGTGGAAATAAAGGACTAGTTATTTCCAAGAAGGAAAAACAAATTCACTAGTCCTGTGGACTCGTATTAAAAAGAAGTTAGTGTCTAACCCTGACCAGGGGCTAATGTATAATTAAGAAATAATAAATATGTACCTGTGTTTTATCGGTGAATAAAACCGAGTTAGCAGTTCGGATGCGTAGTAATATCACGAGTGCGTTAGCACGAGTGATTTAATTACTTGCATCCGAACGACTAACTGTGTTTTATTCACCGATAAAATACAGGTAGGTATTTATTTTTTCGATTCTAACACAACAGTTACCCCCTTGTTTACGCTATTGTTGGGGCACTATATATTATCTCGGAGGTCAAGGTAATCAGGCTGCTATGTTTACAGGCTGTTCCATTGGGCGCCCCCCGTATGCAAAGTTCTGCTTTTCAATACACTAGTAGTCACGTGACAAACAATTAAGTCATTGCTTACGTCATATAGCTTGCGCTGTGTGACGTCAAACGTTCTCAGCTTGTTCAATATGCTTATTAAAGTTATATGTGTACTGATGCGTATGATGGGTTTATATCGGGGGTGTGCATGGTTTGGGAGCATGGCAAGTTTGTTGTAATTAACATTTCATTAAAATTACTGTTGAGTTGACCAAGTGACGTCATGTAACGTGCGCTTCCAACGGATGAAATATACGCAGGCAATTAATGAAACAGCTGTATTTTATCGTAGAATAACATACAGCTGTCTCTCTTCTTTGTGTATATAAAAGACTGTGGAGGTCGTGTTAGAATTATTCATAATACAACATCAGTCAGTAAGGAATAATGTGAAGTGTAAACAAATCTTACAGATTCCCTGCTGAATTTACAAGGTAACAGGGGGTCAATCTTTGTAAATAAAATGTTTTCCCACAATTGTGGGCATTTTATGGTGCTATTAGCTGAGGAACTATAAGATGTTTTGCTGCATTGTGTGTGTTAAAATATTAATATACTATAGGTATAACAACGGTAAATAGCCGGGAAAACCTGCCTGGTCCATTCGAAAGTAGACCTAAGTAGTTTTTCCCTTCTTTTAAATAGATTGTAGATGTTGTATGGCGGATGATACAATAAAACATCATAGATCAATTCTGGGCACCAGATTTGTTTATAAAGAGTAAATTGTAATGTTCATTATTTTGACAGTGAAAGTTGGGTGTGGTGGACAGTTTCTTGGAAGGACACATTGTTTTCATACAGTCTTGTCATTCTAAAGTTGCCGATTCTCTTACACCCTATTCGAAACACACCACCCAGTTGTTTTCTGTTTTTTCATTGGCCTGTCGTAGATCTTTGAATAGAGGCTAATGTGACATGCGTGAAAGAATGGAAGTTTGCTTAAACATGCTCTAAAAATGAAAAAGCTCAAATGAAACAAAAAACACATTGATTTGCAGGTGTCTGACCTTATATACTTTACATATTATTTCAACAGATACGAGTAATTAATAAAATATTTAACTGCTTAACATTATATTAAGTGCATACATCTAAACACAATGAGATTATGTATTAGTTATAGAGATGCAAACAAAGACATTTGTAAATAAAGAATTACTCTCCGTGAAACTTCATAAAGAAAAACTTAAAGAAATCTAAAACATACAAAAGTAAATTCAATCAAACAGGAGGGGAGCATTTGGGCCAATTTATTAAGCAAATGAGAGTTACGGAACAATGTTGTTTTCTTTTCTTTTTTATTCTTTTTTTCATGGGAGTGTGGGGTGGGTCTGCATGTCTTGATGGGGTGGATATTTGTGGCATTATATTTCAAAATCCCTCACAAAGCATGTGAAAGATATGGAGTGGACACGACATGGGTCGACCTTATTATAAGAATATAAGAAGTATATGACCTTTATGACCTTGACCTTGAAAATACAGGTGATGTTGGGTTCTGCATATGAAGTATGCGAAAACATGTCAATACGCAACAAACCGCATTCACTAGTATTTTCCAGCTATCCCACGATTGATATATATTTACGAGTAATAATAACGAAGCATTTAACCTTGTGACCCGCTACTTGTAAACAAATACATAATTGCAATTATGTATAAACCGTATGCATTTTGTAGCATAAACGGAAATAAGGCTAAAGATAAATATTTTATGCGCTAATTTTTTACTTATAACACATAAATAAAAGATGGGGACACTAAAATCATACTTGCAACACTTGGTCATCAAATTAAATTCTGCCCCTCATCGCTGTGGGTTTGATCCCTCAGGGGCCTAGGAATCGTAATCCGGCTGGCTTGCGGAACGTCGGTGGTTCTACTCCGGTGCCCGCCCGTGCACGAAAATTACCCGGTGGGGCACCTGGGGTCTTCCTTCACCAATGGCAGCTGGCAAGTCGCCATATGACCTTAGCTGTTGGTGCGACATTAAACTCCAATTCAATTCAATTCAAATTAGATTATGTTCCTTTAAGTAGTAA
The DNA here is from genome assembly GCA_037043455.1 of Cyrtodaria siliqua. NCBI lineage: Eukaryota > Metazoa > Mollusca > Bivalvia > Adapedonta > Hiatellidae > Cyrtodaria > Cyrtodaria siliqua. Next base: position 32,616 of record JAWPHD010012272.1, read on the forward strand.
AGATATGGGAAAAAATATTTAATTTGATGAATTTTCGTTTAATCTATCAATGCTTCACTATTTGACATGCTTTTTGTATAAACTTATCATTGCGATATTACGTTTGATACTTTATAAGTAATATCACACAAACATATATTGGTGGTGTAAGGCCATCGGTCAAGTGTATTTACAGATGTCATATTTACAGATATATCTAGTATTTTTTTCTCGAGATATAACATTTCTCAAACTATACCCCGAACACTCAATTGTGTCTATACATATCCCATGTAAACAATAATGATATACCCTGTACACTAACATACATTATATTTGGCAAATCACACACTAATTTCAAGACCTACAAGGCCAAATTTTGGAACACACATGGTTAATCTGAAAATGATGAAATCGTACGATTCAGAATTTGAAAATTTAACAAAAAACAGGATACTTTTTACTGCGGATCAAAATTTGACGGTGATCGGCACACCTTTAAATCATATATTTTCACATGTTTGCATATTACTAGCTGAATCTACACTTTCGAGGCTAAATTAAACATTCAAGTAATTGAAAAACGGATACGATGTTCACTTGGTTTGATAAATATATGTCCATTATGTGTAACCTTACCTTGTGTAGAAAGAAATCACCATTTCATGTAATTTTCTGATCACTTTAGCAGCTATATCCGTTGTACGATGTATCCCGTGATTATTATATGAGCTGAACACCTGGATAGAGTTTTGATAAACGGTTGTTTAGTGAAATTGTGTCGTTAGATGGTGGGTTAGTATCTTTAAACCTTCGAACACGAGACGTCTTTTCAGTTTTATTTCAATGCATTTGTCAGTAAAACCGTCAACACAATGAAATGCATTAGAGACGGGTAAATCAGTCTTATACGAACGTATATCAGTCGTTTCAGTCGTAATTTCTGCTAAAGCGACGGCAAGAAATCATTTGTATTATTCAAATGCGTATGATAGTAAAACTGTTAAAAAAAATGAAATGCGCAGCCAGTATTGCAGTTTTAACTTTACGACAGCATATCAGTTGCGGAAAGGGCTCTGCTATAGCGTCGCCAAACATATCGTCATTAAACTGAAATTTGCGACCTTTAAGGACTATTGGTCGTCCATATGGATGGGATATTTTCAAGTGAATTTTTCAACCAAATACGTATTACAGGCACGAGCAATGTCAACAAGAATAAAATTGTACCCAACTTTTTTAATATAATGCGCAAAATGTCTGCCATATAAGTATTCTTTCTAATATTATGTTCACATCAATAGTGTTGAATTACTGGCATGTACTATATGGCTGACATTGCTTATGCCTAACATACGCATTTGGTTGCAAATTTCGCTTGACAATATCCCAACCATTTTATCTTCTTTTTTTTTTAAAGATGGTCGACCAGTAGTCTTAACAGATTTACATTCAGTCGTACAATTAGTAGAATGTAATGTAATGAAATGTACTACATATGTATTGCATTTCAAAGTTGATAATATCTCTATGGCAATTAATGCAGTTTCTACTTGACCTCAATTAAAAGCAATGATAAATATCACACATGATAAATATCACACTAATAATGATGTATCGCCTGTATGTATGCGCTTATGTCTTTTAAGATTGTTTGTTTGTTTGTTTGTTTGTATAGTGTTTTACGTCATTTTTTAGTCTGACCGGGTAAATCCGTGACTGCACACGCTACACTTATATACTTATATAATGTATCGCCTGTATATATGTATGTACATGTGTTTTATTAGACTGTCTGACCGGGTAAATCCTTTACTGCAAACTAGACACTTAAACTGTGATCGCCTGTATACATGCACATGTGCCTGTTAAGATGAACAGATCTCACACATCCTTTACTGCAAACTAGACACTTAAATGGTGGCTCGTCTGTATAAATGCGAATTTGCAATTTACGACTGTCTGACTGGGTAAATCCTTTATTGCACATGCAAAAGAGATTCTAACCGAGTAAATCCTTTACTGCACACACTACACATATATGGTGATTAGCCTGTATGTATGCGCATGTGTTGTTAAAATGAGCCTGCTGTTTAAATGCGATATTGCACACGCTACACTTAAATGGTGTATCGCCTGTACGTGTGCGCATGTGTATTATTTATTAGACTGCCTGACTGGGTATATCCTTTACTGCACACGCTACACTTATATGGTGTTTCGCTAGTATGTGTGCCAATGTGTATTACATAACTGACTGACTGGTATATCCTTTACATTTATAAGGTGTCTCGCCAGTATGTATGCGACAGTGTGCTTGAAAGATGGTCTAACTTGGTAAATCCTTTACTGCAAACGCTACATGTATATGGTTTCTCCCCTGTATGTATGCACACATGCTGTTTAAGAAAGTCCTTTACTACACTCGCTGCACTTAAATGGTGTCTCGCTAGTATGTGCGCGCTTGTGTTTATTAAGACAATTTGCTCTTTAAATCCTTTAAATCCTTTACTGCACATGCTAAACTTATATGGTGTATCGCCTGTATGTATTTTCTTGCGTATTTTAAGAGATTCTAACCGGGCAAATCCTTTATTGCACACGCCACACTTAAACGGTGTTTCGCCTGTAAAGGCTGTATGTATGCGCATGTGTCTGTTAAGTTTACTCGACCTTGGAAATCCTGTGCTACACATCATGCATTAAAACGATGTCTTTGCTGTATGCATATTCATCTGTATTTAAAGATGACTTTGCCTGTTTTAATGTCGTCTTAGTGTTTAAGATAGTTTATATCGATATCCTCTATATAGGTCACACTCTAAACCATGAAGAGCGCTGGTAGTTAAATCTTAATAAATAAATGGAGCAAGTATTTGAAATTCTGAGACCTCTGATTGGTTTAATATGTAAACCAATCAGAGAAACACTAAGCACCTATATATGGTAAACACTAAGCCGGATAGAGTCTATGAAGAGAAATCTTCACTAAGAAATGAATGCCGCCGGACACCAAAACAGTGGATTAGCCTAAATAAATTTCAGCGATGGCTACGGGCCTGTAATGGTGAAGATTTCCCTTCATACCTATATCCTATACTTAAATGGGACATTGGTCCGAGACAAATGTTACCGAGCAGACGACAATATTCCCCACAGGAAATTACATCTTTTGATGTTTACCTTCTATTATTAGATATAATTGTCTATGATAGACAGTTATAATAACAGAAGGTAAAAATCAAAAGAGGCAATTTTCTGTGATATTCCCGTGCAGACGACATAATAAGCTACACATTTATATTTGCCATACTTGTTTATGCTTGTCATGTATATACTGAAATATCAACTTACCTACCATGATTAATCCATCAAAATATGCTACTCCAGCAGATTCATTGAGCACTCAAAAAGGTCCACCCTTAAACATTAAATGACACTATCAAGGTGAGATTGGATACCATTACCAATATCGACCGTCTCGCGATCCCCAAACATGTTTCAAGCAGACTACCGGTTGGTTGCTCGGTTTTCATTCATGGCATATTTTCGACATTGACAGGCGTGAACCTCGATATAGACATGATCCCGCGTGCATTTCGTACAGTTTTTAACCCCAAGTACACCTAACGTACACATGCACTTTGTCTTTCTTTTGTTGCTCTTCAGTGATTATGTTGTTGCGTTTAGTGATCTATTGTTTAATTACTATAATACAATTGGTAAAACAATGTTGATACACTGATATACATGCGGTAGTAGTAGTAGTAATAGTAGTAGTAGTAGTCGTCGTCGTCATCGTTGTCGTAGTAGTCGTGTTAGTAGTCGTAGTCGTAGTAGTCATAGTAGTAGTCGTAGTAATAGTGGTTGTGTAGTAGTAGTAGTAGAAGTAATAGCAGCAGCAGTTGTAGTCGTAGTAGTAGTAACCATGCAAAATGTAACCCGAGTGAAATAAAGTTTATGTTGTTGTTGCCGTTGTTGTTGTTGTTGATACGTTTATTATTAACAGAGAAAAATATTAACTACTGTAAAACAAAGCAAATTAATTAAAGACTGTTCTGTACGTTTTATTTTGAAGTTATATGATGAATCCTTGGTTGATCAATAAGCGAAACTAAATCAGCGTTTCCAACACTTTGTGATTACCATCAGGGAGTAAAGTATACTTTACTCCCTGTTACCATACATCATAGAAAAGGCAACATCCCAGCTAGCAAAGCATATGGGACCCATATGGGTCCAATGTTGTTTTCCATACGGGCCCAATATAGGCTGCCCACATGGGCCCCATACCAAAAGTGCAACCGGGATTAACCTGGGTCCCATGTGGGCAGCCCATGTGGATCAAAGCAGCTAGCAAAGCATATGGGACCCATATAGGGCCCATATAAGTAATCCCGCATGGGCGTGCCCAGATATAGCCCATATGGGTCCCATTTACCCTTGCTTTCTGAATGTGGGACCCATATAGGACCCATATGTGTAATCCCACATGGGCTTGCTGAATGTGGGACCCATATAGGACCCATATGGGTAATCCCACATGGGCGTGCCCGGATATAGCCCATATGGGTCCCATTTACCCTTGCTTGCTGGGATGATGTTGGTTTAAACAATCTTTATTCAAGAACTGTGATGAACAATATGTCAAATAATATATGGAAATGATTTAAAAACAAGCTTTCGATGAAAACGTATACGAATGTATTTCCTTGTAAACTATAATGTTAATAAGTGACCGGGATTAAACCTCGTAATCTACTCGAAAGGTAATTTCCTGCGGTGAACAAAACAGATCTAGTAGGTCATCGACGTTTCTTTTAAAGTGTGCGGGCGTGTGTGCGTGAGTATATATATATATTTATACCACAATAGCCTAAATACACACTATGCATCGTGTAATACCCGAGGATATACACAGCATATGTTAGTTATTGTGGTATAAATACAATAGAGCATGAGTTTTGCACGTGTACGGACGATAATGCACTCGCTAACGCTCGTGCATTATCTCCCCGTACACGTGCAAAACTCATGCTCTATTCTATACATATACTCACGGTCAATGAAAACGCACCACCAAATAAATGCTTTTAAAAGTTAGAATTTGAGGCATTTTGGACAAAATATATAATCCATATAACGAGTCGACATTTTAAAAAAATACGTTCATATCTGGATTCAGTGCATTCCACATTGGTGTTATGAAATGCACGTGCATTTCCGGGCGGGTTTCTTCAATTACATCGCACAAAGAAATCATTTTCTCAAAACAGTCATTGCATAATACTGTCAACCAATAAAAAGGACAGTAAAACTAATTGGCATTTATTCCGAGACAGCTTGAAATTTAGTGGAACAGTTTTCTTTTTATGATTATCCATAGTAAACAATGTTAAATGACAAGGTAAATAACTGCGTAACTGCTTTTCATAAAAGCCTATCAATAAACATGTAAGACAAGTTAGGTATCAAGAATCATGCTTAAAAAAATAGAAAATATTGGTTCAGCAGTTTTATTCTAAATGGTTTGCGAAAAATCCAACAACATAAACATGTGGAGTTAATGGTACGTTTTCATTGACAGTCATACACTGAAATAAATAAATAAAATGGTAAATCCCATTGAGCAGATTCAAGGCTATGTGCTTCAGCGGTCATTAACAATATAATTAACATAATTAACAAGTGTATGCAGGACATTATTTTAAACGATATCTGCGGGGGGAAAAGTAGCAACACGTTTTGATTTACCTGCTTTACGGAAATTATAATTTCGTTCTTATTTCAATATAAAGGGAGATAATTTTAAAAATTTAAAACTTTGGTTCGTAATTTTATTATAATGACAAGTTTACTGTCAATTGTTTTTGCGTTTTTTATCACTCGAAAGCCAGAATAGTTATTTAATAAAGTTTGTTAACCCTGTTTTTGATAATATTTTTATTTTTAATTTGAAAAATGTTGTTTTATATAAATGGGAGATAACTCCGATACTTAATTTGAATCACACATAATAAGTGAAAAACAAGAACACCGCTTCTGACATGCCAAAGTTATCAAATGTTTCAAATTATAAAATAAATATTCAGTTTCTTTAAGTTTGATATGCAAAAGACCATGCTAAACTTATTTCTTTCAGTATATATATGTTTCGTGTGTGACAAAGCAGTTCGATTCCGTGGATTTTATAAACAAGAAAGTCGCCTGTCAACAATAAGCGACTATCCAATATTGCTGTCAAGATATTAAATATTTCGAAGTTGAAAAAGGTCCATACTTTTGCTAAAATGCAATACATAGTTATGAAACCTGACTGTTGCCCGATTATGCCCGTGAGGGCGTGTGGCAAAATATATAGATAGAGTGTCTAAGTAACATTGATGATACCTTGGAGTAAGAAAACGACTATGTCTCGTCACATGTTTACCAACACCTCCGAGGTGTAGTCGAATGATGTTCCTTTAGTAAAAAGTAATCCCTCCAAATGGACATTTTCAGCAGGGGAAAACAGCCCATTCATATTCGATTGTGTTGTTGTATGTATAAGAATTATATTCGTGGATTTACTAGATAATTGATGAACATTTTCCAAATCTACGCATACACGTTGTGAGTAACTACAAAGCTATACCTTGGACCTGTTTAGTAAACAAACGAGAACTTTCTTTCATGTATTGTGATTCCACCTTTTCTGGTGATTTTTTCAAGTGGAAAACTATTTTTCTATATCAAAATTACACTGCCACATTATCCATACTTGAGTTGAAAATGCATACAATCATTAACCTGTGACATTTTAACATTGGTGGCAATGCGGAAAAAGTTTATACTTCGAAGGCGGGCGATACAAAAAAAAAATATATATATACTGATTTTCACGTTCAGATAGTTATCACGCAGCACCGGCGGTGACGAGGTAGAAAAGAAACTTGGTCATTTTTCAAAATTTGAATTTTTTATTTCTCTCATTTTACCAAACGGAAGCCACATCTTTTGCCTGAAAATGATGTCTCCAGATCCACTAGGTATTCAGTCAAAATTAGGGACATTACCAACATTTTTTTTAACCTATATGAATAGATTTCTTTTTAATTTTGTTAAATTTTCTCTCTTTTCTCGAGTCTTGACAAATAAAATTTATTCGTGACTGTTTTAAATCACTTGCAATTGAGCCGCAAATATTATAAAAAAAAAGAAGATACCTCTACTATCTGGCTGTTTTTATAGTAACATACCAGTATTGGCTTTAGGTAAATTCATGATCGAAATGGGTGGTTCCGACAAGGAAATAGAAACTGAAGACTTTTTCTGTTAGTTGGAAATCTTTAGATTTTTCGGAAATACTTGGGTACTAATATCTTATTTGACAAAATATATTCTATGTGTAAGCTTAATTGTAGTTTCTAATTTGTTAAGGTCACCACAGCTCGGAGCCAATGACAATGGGAACACCAACAAGCCCGGCCAGTCCAGTTCACCAGTCACAATATCTGCCCAGTTACCTACTTGGGGAGTCCATGTCACATGCTGTCTCAGTAAGTATCCCATCTCGGTGGCTAGTTTGATATGAATAAGGCACTGCCTCATGGCGAGCGTCGGTTTAAGTAAATAAAATGGTTACATTGTGTAATATTACTCATACTTTAATACCTTATAACATAGGGATTTTCTAAACCCAACTCAGTTGCTCCGTTCTAAGGGACACAAAAAAAACGCTACCCACTACTATTCACATACAAACTTTGCGATCATCACATAAAAAAACTAATTCAGCAAATTATTTAAGCATAACTATTCGAAATCGAAATGGGGATCTACACATTATACTCTATTACTTCCAAATCAAACCGTGCAGCACTGTGGTCTAGTGGTAGAGCGTTCTACCCATGATCCAAAAGTCGTGAGTTCGATTCCCGCCATTGCGTTGTGTCCCTGAGCAAGACACTTTATCTGCATTGCTTAGTACTGGTTCTACCCAGCAAGACATCGAGAGTGATTCAAATAAGTTCATCGAGCTTTCGTTACAATCGATGTAAAATAAATAAGTTTAAACTAAATCAAACCAAGCACTGCAGTGTGATTTCCATTGTAAAGTTGGCAGGGCTTTTACCCACTAAAAATTGTAAAGACTCCCGACCCTAGCCTGGTCATTTTGGTGGAGAATAAAAAGCGCGAAAACTGCCTAATTTGTGAAAAAAGTATTGAATACATGCATTGTTTTTGGGGGAGCAGGATAATTGTATTGAATTGAATTGGATTTTATAGTCGCATCAACAGCTAAGGTCATATGGCGACTTTCCAGCTTCCACTTTCTTCTATGAACATATCCAGAACAAAACAATATTGAACAATTTAAGTGGTGGAAATGTTTTCCAAAATAAATAAAATAATAATATTAAATAAAATAAATAAATTAATAATAATAATTGCGAAGCAAATCGGCCACAGTTATGAAAAAAATGACTTAAATAGTGAGTAAGTGTCAGGTGAACTTGAATAAGCATGATCATTATAATTATGCATGCATACTTTTTTTATGAGACTTCTCAGGATGATCCAATCTATTCCTATTTCCTAAATGTAAATGCCTTCACGTAGCAGCAATGATCAGGTAGGAAGGAATAGGAATGAATTGTTTCATGTGATACTGAATGTTGCGTTGTAAACCTTCTCGCCTCTCACCGCTGCAGGTTCGAATCCCACTGGGAGCTCGACTTGTGAGGATGTGTCGATCCTTATGGATGGCGGGAGGTGTATAGTACTGGTTCTACCCAGGACAAGTTGGTGGTCTGCCTCCACCATCCAAAAATCCACCGTCATATATAACCTTACAATTGTTGAAAATGACGTAAAACACCATACAAACAAACAAACAAACAAATCATTGATGATGTGTAATTTGAAATAATCAGTTTGTTTAATACCTGGTTCCCAAGTCACCACTCTCTACATCCCCTCTTGAAATTAAAATTGCGTCGAACGTCACTGACTGACGTAATCAGCATTGAAAATTGTCATAATGGTGACATACTATTACGTCTACAGTACAGTAGGTGCTTCACTTTTTCTACAAAGAACAAAAAAGGTTTACGTTTGTGCTTTCAAGTAAAAGAAAGAATATTTCACTTACCGCCTTTGGTTTCGCATAAACAATTTAAGGATAAAAAGGTAGTCGAATAATTATTATTGCATATATATATAACTATTGTTTCAGGTGAATTTTTATTATTAATAAGTGTAATTGAGACTTAAATGGCGCAGTGGGTTGTTAAATACAATTTGAACAAAAAGCAATGACACAGTTCACACAATCTCAGACATTTATTACTATTAGGTAGGATGGTCAGTGCTTAGCCAGCTTTCTTAGTCCTTTTGTCATATATTGTATTTTCAATGAAATTGGACTGCTTTCAAGTATGTAGATCTGATATAAAAAAAAAATAGATCTAGTAAAACTAACTTACATATTGACGCAGTCACTTTTATTTAAACATAATCAAGCATTAAATCGTTGATTTTGTTGTTGCTGAACAGTGGCAAGCATCGTTTTAAGTTAATAGACTAGAGCGATTAAATAATGTGTGCAATACTCATACTGTTATGCCTTACAGTGTACATCAGTGGAGTTTTCTAAACTCAATGCAAAATCAAAACATCTGCTCGAGTGCTTCTACATCAAATTTGATTCATATTTTGGATTGTTTTTACATTTGTTGGTGTTTCTAAATGAATCATTTTAACTTATACCTTTACTGCAATCAAAGACTGGTTATAGTTTTGCCCTTCACAAAGGTAGTACCTAGTACTGTGAGTGTAATGCCAGTGATGGTCCTTGATTGGAAAATAAAAGTTATTCTATTTTATTCTATTTTAAGCCAGCGAACCAGGCTATTATATTCTATATTATTTTTTTTAAATAATAAATATTGACGCATTCACTTTTATTTAAACGTAATCGAGCATTAAATCGTGGATTTTGTTGTTTTTGAACAAATTAGATAAATAAATATGTTGGACTGAGTCAGCGAAAACACTGAATAGAAAATCGAAAACAAACTTAATTTACATGTATGTTATATTCAATGCACAAGACCTCGCTTCGCTCGGTGAAATTAGCTGTATAACGTCACTTCGCTCGATGTAATCTCGGTGTTATTAACTTTATTTTCCTTCGAATAACACCTCGCTTCGCTCGGCGTTTATGTGAGGTTATAACGACGTGCTAGAAATACGATTCACCTGCACGGTGCACTGTTTTACTTGCACGTTGCAACTTTACGGGCAGGTAACTCTAGCGGTTTGACGAAGATTTTTATTGCCTTAGTATGGCAATTTCAGAAAATCAACAACGCGTTAACCGTAAGGCGAGCTTACGCTCGCGATTATACCCTCGAAACAAATTGTGGGCAGGGGTGGGGGTGTATATTGGTTTGAGATTGTCCATCCATGTCTGTGCAAATTGTGTGTCTAACTTCTCATTTATCTTTAAGAGGATTGTTTTCAAATTTGCTATGGTGACTTGGAATGATATGAGGATGATCGTAAAGAAAAAAATATATTACCCTTTTTTTGAGGTAGTCAGTTTCAGATTCACTTGGTATTGAGGTGCATTCCTTGTGTGTCTAACTCCTCATTTATCTTTAAGAGGATTGTTTTCAAATTTGCTATGGTGACTTGGCATGATCAGTCAGAGCTCTAACCCTAAACAGTTACAAGTTTTATAACTGCTGGAAGTTATTAAAATGCCAAATTATTATCTCCCTTTGGTTTAGAGTAGTAGATACTTTTCCCTAATAACCATTTGTAACCTAAATCAGTTACCAAGATCATTTGCTAATAAATCAAAATAGTTGCCAAATGTGCAGTGTTTATTTATGTCTGAATACTTATTATTAAGGATAAATACATCTTCATCAAGATCCAATTAGCTGTTGTTCACTAATTGTCATGTTGCCATTGTTGGTGCCTACTAAATGATTTTTAATGAATTTTATTGCATAACAGTAGGTAACTTGAGAGGCATGTGCATTGGATTTTCATCGATGCTCATAGAATTTTATTGCATGGTTGTAAAGTTGAATAATCACCCTACCTGGAGAAAATTATATATGTGCAGAAGATAGAATGCATCTAAACTTGAATGATATTGCGGTAGTAACTGCTTCTGGTTACTATCCCATTTTTAGTTGTTTTTTTAATAACAGTCACAGGTTATGAAAAACGTAACTGTTTAAGGTTAGAGCTTTGACTGATGATATGAAGATGACCATTTTAAGAAAAATAAATTTGATTTGTATGTCTTTGTAAGAGTTATGACATTTTTCAAATTAGTCGGTCTCATATTCACTTAATATTGAGGTGCTTGTGTGTCTAACTCTCATTTATCTTTAAGAGGATTGTTTTCAAATTTGCCAAGATTAATTGGCATGATATGAGGATGATCGTAAAGAAAAGTATAAATATATTACCCTTTTTTGACATTTTCAGTTTTACCTTGTGTGTATAACTTCTCATTTATCTTTAGTTGGGCATGATGACCTGACATGAGAATGCTCATAAAGATTTTTAGCTCTACTGATCAGAGATCAGCAGAGCTTATGCCGTGGTGCGGAGTCCGTCTGTCCGTCCGTCTGTCTGTCTGTAAACTTTTTTTTGTAGCGACTTCTCCTCTGAAACTACTGAATGGATTTTCATGAAACTTTACAGAAATGTTGCCCATGAAGTCTAGTTGATCCTAGCAAAAATTCATGTTGATGTGAAATCCAAGATGGCCGCCAGATTTAAAAATAGGTTTTTAAAATACAAGTTTGTAGCGACTTCTTCATGAAAACTATAAGTGATATTGATATGGGACTTTTTCTAAAATGATCAGCATGACATGATGTTGGTCCTTGTCGAAAATCATTTTGATTCGACGTTAAACATGGCTGCCAGCGGCCATCTTTGATTACATAGAGTTATATAATGAAAACTTGTAGCAACTACTCCTCTGAAACTACTTGACGGATTTTCATGAAACTTCACAGGAATGTTGCTCTTGATGTCTAATTGATCCTAGCAAAATTTCAGGTCGGCCGGAAATTCAAGATGGCCGCCACGGCTTAAAATAAATTTTCAAAATACAAGTTTGTAGCGACTACTTCTTGAAGTGATATTGATATGGGACTTTTACTAAAATGATCAGCATGACATGATGTTGGTCCTTGTCAAAAATCGTTTTGATTCAACGTTAAACATGGCTGCCAGAGGCCATCTTTGTTCACATACAGTTATATAGTAAAAACTTGTAGCGACTACTCCTTTGAAACTACTTGACAGATTTTCATGAAACTTTACAGGAATATTGCTCTTAATGTCTAATTGTTCCTAGCAAAATTCAAGATGGCCGCCACAGCTAAAAATAGATTTTTAAAAAATAAGTTTGTAGCGACTACGTCTTGAAAACTATAAGTGATATTGATATGGGACTTTTTGTAAAATGATCAGCATGACATGATGGTTATCAGAGTCAAACATTATTTTGATTCAACGTTAAACATGGCTGTCAGCGGCCGTCTTTGTTTACATAGAGTTATATAATGAAAACTTGTAGCGACTATTCCTGTGAAACTACTTGACGGATTTTCATGAAACTTCACAGGAATGTTGCTCTTGATGTCTAATTGATCCTAGCAAAATTTCAGGTCGGCCGGAAATTCAAGATGGCCGCCACAGCTAAAAATATTTTTTCAAAAAAAAAGTCTGTAGCGACTACTTCCTGAAATCAAAATCAATCAGTAGAGCTTCAAGGTCATTGACCTCTTGTTTTTTTAGGTTTCATTATTTTTAGATGAGTTATGGCCCTTTTTTGACATTCTCAGATTCATAAGATGCTCATATGCATATTTTGTTTTTGTTTAATATTCACCTATATACATCATTTTCATGATAAAATAATCAAAATGCTCTTGGATCACTTATTCTTCCATATAATTTTATTAGAAATTAATTCACAATAACGATATTAATTTCATTGATACTTCAACAATTCCACAATTTGAATCGAGTCATGAGATCACATGACCATACACTGCCCTAAATAATTTCATGTAAAATAGAAATAATGGTATTTCAGGGCTCCAGAAATTGGATAGCCCGACGCCCGGGGCTAGTCAAAATTGAAGTCGGGCTTGTAACAAATTCCATGCAGTTAGCCCGTCGGGCTAGTCCAAAAAAATAAATAAATCCCTCTGCCTAAATTACAAGATCTGTGTATAACAAACACGCGCCCGTCAGGCACCTGGAATAAAACATCCCCCACATGTGTCATAATCTGTTAATTGCACTCGCTTAGGTAATTCAATTAGCATTAGCCGCGGGCTTCGGCGATTTTCAACATCACAACAAAACATGCTGTAAGTCCATCCTCCAAGAACCTTAATTGACAGTCGGCATTACCCAATCAATTGATGTGTAGTATTTCAACTCGGGTCGATTAGCCAGTGAAACCACTTTTTAAAAATACTATCGGTTGATCACATGTTGGTCACGTGGTCAGCTCAAAATAGCGGTACAGACTCAAACGATTACAAATAGGCCGATACAGAATCGCAATCAACACAATCACGCTGATTTGTCGGCGACTTTTGTTGAATCAAGAGACCATGGACTTTTGATAATGGAAGCATGCTTTATATGAAACTGTGAAAAGCGAAATATATCAATACTTAGATAACATTTAGAAATTCCTGACTCAGGGGAAAGAACTCCCACGAAGCGAAACTGATAAGATACACGGAAATATATGTAATATATTTGTGAGAAGAAATATCGATTTCTTTGTAAATAAAGTTTAAACAGTTATTTTCATATACAGTTTACAGTTTATATTTATTTTCCAATGTATTTTGCCGATTAAAATGCCTTTCTGGAGGAACTGGACTTGAAAACTTGTATCACTGTATACAATTTGTGGGTGGGGTAATACTAAAAAAAAATAAGAAAAAATCCTAAATTGTTCCATCTTACCATTGCTACGCTTTCACCCAATGACTACTGCCAACGCAACTTAAACGTACATCAATTGGTTATGAGAAGATAAGAATTACCGATTATTTTTTAATTTTCTCAGTATTTAATGAATTATAATGAGTATCTGAATCCGTTAAATCAGAATCAGCTTTGACATAATGAGATGTCGTCAGCTGGGTATAAGTAATAGATAGAGTCAGGTCTCAGTGATCTGGTTCATTTGAATAAATTTTACGGAAACGAGATACGTAAAAGTATTGCCAAACAAGATAAATGATAACTGACAAAGACAAATACAAACGGACACATTATTTTTAAGGCAAGTAAAAAAACAGGGCTTGTGACAAAAAAACTCAGGGCTAGTGGAAAAAAACACAGGGCTAGTGGATTTTCAGCCCTGGGCTAGTCCCCTAAAAAATAATTCTTGGAGCACTGTATTTATTTCGGCAAGAAATTTAGACAGCAAAAAAGTGATCCTTAGCAAATTTTGAGTAGTATATATTCGATCCGTACAGGAAATGGCTAAAATTCCGTGCGGGGTTAATGAATTACTTGTTAGCCGTAGGCGAAAGTTTTAGTTTTTTGTGAGTATTGGTCAAATATCCTATAGAATAATATTAGAATAACATGTACATGCCAGTAATTTCACACTAATATGAAAAGTAGCTTACCAACTTAAATTTTTCTCGTTTGGATTATTGTTTATACCTGTTTATCTAAGCAAATATAATATAACATATACCTAACATACAGTTGATTCTATGTTTAAAACTAACACAGTGTCATTGTTTGCAGCCAGTTTCATCACGACTGTGGTCGGGAAGTGGAGGAAGTCCACCCAGGTCCTCTCACAGACCAGGCATAGTCTCTCCCAATACGTCCAGTTTTCAGTCTTTCTCCGGTACACCCAGGTAAGTCACATTTTTTTGATCGGTTGCATAAGAAAGTTTTGTTTTTATTGTTGTTATTTAGAAGTTGCTAAGTTAAATGATACCACAATTTCCTTTCATTACATTGTCTTTTAATGATAACAGGGCTCGCACTGGGATGCGCAAATGGCGCCAAGTGCGCATAAGAATGAAATGTGGCGCAAGAAAAAACGAATTTGCGAAAGTGATTTGCGCAAAAGAATAAAAATCCTTTTTTTTTTCAATTACACAAGCATTTTCGACCCAGATAAAGACGGGTACAGCGTTAATTATTTCTATAGATGACACTCAAAGCGAGTAAAATATTCGATACCCAGTCTAACACGCAGCTTACGCATGACCAATTACTGTAAAATTGACTATTGGACCACAGTGACCAGTGACTCAATAAATATCCTGTCTCAAGCCCACAGCTGTGAAATACCTACATGTTTGCTAATTAGTGTTTGTTAGTTCGATAATTGGCATGACCATTTGCACCTCAAGTACACAGTCAAGATTGCATCTAATTACGAATGCAACCAATAAGAAACGGTGTTATTTATCCACATATGCGGTAAGCCAATCCGAGAATCCGTTGCATTTACTATACAGAATTCAGTTTACTGTACTGATCAGTTGACCATTGTCAGTAGATATGTTTTATAACTGTTTCAATTAGAAGTATAACTAACTGAATTATTGCTTTTTTTTTTATTTATTTACAATATAATCTATTCTTTCTTGATCACATGCTAGTCACATGACCAACAAAGAAATTCCAGCTGGCGGCCAACAGAGTAAACAAGATCGTTTTTCATAGTTGTAACATCGCACATGTATTGTCTTATATTTTTATAATAATATGATGATGTATACACACTTTGCTGGATGATTTTCTTCCTATAATTACGAGGTTTTGTAAGAATAATTTGTCCTATAACAGTTCAACCCCACCACAGACCAAAATTTAAATTATTTGGTTTTGTTTTGCTGTTTCTCTTTTTTTGTTATTACATAATACCTCAATCCTACACTAGATGCTTGATTTACCTGATTATAAACTTCCTTACAGTGTACTGAACATATCATTTGCATGGGAAATAAAACAATATTGTTAAAATGAAAGAAGTATTAAAACTTCAGTATTGTTTTTGTCTATTTTCGAAGTGTAATCATTTATTTATCTAGAAAAAGGGTTACCTAAAGTGATCTAAAAAATCAAACATTTGAGAGGGCACTCACTCCTTTTTAATTGAAACTGGCCTGTGTGAGCACAGACAAGTTTGTGCCAATATAAAAATATTTGGCTCCAATGGTTTCAAGTCGGCTCTAATTTTTTTCATTTGGCGAAAGTAGTTGCGCAAAGAAAAAAATAGCCAGTGCAAGCCCTGGATTACCATGGATTTCATCGTGGGTTTGCTTGAACAGATTTGTTTCAAACACTGGTTCGGCGGCATTTTTTTCTAGCCATGTAATTGAAAATAAATGGCATATTAAATTGCGATCATTTTAGTAGTATAACAGAATTTCCTGACATTTTAAAATGAGAAACTTGTAAAAAGATGTAAATTTAAATTGAAGACTAGGCCCTGTTTCACCATCCAATGTCACTGTTTTACCACAACCAATATTGTTACAGAATGGATTTGAGCATGCGTGGCAGGGAAAAAGCTGGAGCTCCACCAATCAGAAGCTTATTGCATTCCACAAGCCCCTCCCACTCGGTTACAAATAGTCCTTTCTCAACACCTGCTCAGGTAATAACTTGGAAATTGATTATGGCTTCACGTATATGTTGTGATTGTTATATATTATCTTAAGCTGCTTACAACATATTGGTGGGTGTACTTGCTACTCATTATTTCACTGATATTTTAATCCTTAGTTATAAATGGGTGTTGGTACCTGTATAGCAAGGACACGTTTCGGGAAGACCTCGTCCAATGTACACAACTGCAAAAAAAAGAAGTCGAGCGAGTTTTGACTCTGTTCTTGGATTCAGCAAAAATTATAAGTTATCTATATCTTTTTTTATTATCCATTTCAAAATAGTACTTGGGTTAAATGATCCACTTATAAAATTTAAGACTAGTGCCAAAAATTACTAGCCAACAGAAAACATAAATAAACTCACTTAAATGTTGTACATTTGTACATATTTCAGTATCCAAGCAGAAGTGTAGGCCTATCTACACCCGCCCCACCCACCACAGGTAAGATGCAGTTTCATAAGTCATACTCACTTGTGTCATACATTAACTGGTTATTAACAATTATTTAAGGATGGCCTTATCTTTTAAATAACTTGTTTAGGTTATTACAGTTTTGGGTGGTGTTTTCAAAATAATTGCAACAAGTTTTTTTCAGATATGCATTTATTTTCATCTATTTTTAAATCTGTTTTCTGTCAAAACCACAATTTTCCTTTAAAATCTGATATTTTTGACTGGTTCTTTTATCTTTAATGTTCACTAATTTGCCATTTCTTCTTTTACGCAATGTTTAGAAGTCTTCTACGTAAACTCTTGTAAAAAAGATGGTACATGTAACATAACACAACTGGTAATTAATGACTAGGAAAATTATACCTAATGGTGCCATCATTATTCAATTAGATGGTCAAATTTTCGATTGGAAGAATTTATTGCTTGGCTTGATTACTGCAGAAACTATTTTTATTAAGATAAAATCTGTTTTTACAAAAGTTTCCTTTAGATACAAGTTATTTTACTGAAACGTAAGGAAAATGAACTCTTAAAGGGAAATAATTTTGTTCTTAAAAATGACTCGTTTCAGTTGTTTCAAAAATAACATGAACACGTTACACCCATGACTCTTTAAGGAATTTCAATTTCTGTAATTTCTTGAAGAATTACTTTCTATATTGGTACATTTTTGTGTCGCCTTTTCGAAGAAAAATACGATACACAGGGATCACTTTGTCGTCCGTCAGTCCGTCTGTCACGAAAACTTAACGTTGGCTATAACTTTCTCATTTCTTGATATTTCTTCATGAAACTTTCAATATAGACTCATCGTGACAACATTGACATGACCATACTAAAATATAAAAGTCAAGATCAAACTGAAGGTCATTTTATGAGGTAAATACTCATTTTTTTCTTCACGAAAACTGCATTGGCTATAACTTTCTCATTTCTTGATATTGTTTCATCAAACTTTCAATATATACTCATCATGACAACATCGACATGACCACACTAAAATATAAAGGTCCAGGTCACACTGAAGGTCATTATATGGGTTAAATACTCATTTTTTTCTTCACAAAAACTTAGCGTTTGCTAGAACTTTCTGATTTCTTGATATTTCTTCATCAAACTTTCAATATATACTTATTATGACAACATCGACATGGCCATACTAAAATATAAGGTCAAGGTCTCACTGAAGGGCATTATACTGGTTAAATACTCTTTTTTTTTTCTTCACGAAAACTTAATCAGGCCAGTTTGTCAAGGTCATTTATCTGGGTTCAAAAAAACTTGTTATACTGACAAAGCGCTGACAGGCGACACACGTTCCGCAGAACACCCATCTAGTTAGATATTATTATCATATTCATGTGATTATCCTAAATTATTGTCCTTGTTTGACAAAAGCTCTTGTTTAGTGATCAAAGGCATTTGTCATGTTTAAACATTTTCTTTGTGCTACTGAACTATGTTTACTAAAATGGTAGATGGTTCATATGAATTTTTATGATTATTTTTTATGAATTTAATACATGTAAGTATGACCTATGTATGTTTTTTCCACAATTTAAACTTCACTGAATATACCTTTTATATTCATAGGTCTTTCACAGAGCATGCAACAAGAGAACGTATTCAGTCCAGATCAGTCCAGCTATCTCAGCACTTCTCGTATTCCCACCTCCCCAGCACAGATGGATCCATTTTATACACAAGGGTAGGTCAGTCCAGCTATCTCGGCACTTTTCGGATCCCCACCTCTCCCACACAGATGGATCCATTCTATACACGGGTAGGTAAATCCAGCTATCTTAGCTCTTCTCGGATCCCTACCTCCCCCACACAGATGGATCCATTTTATAACTCAAGGGTAGGTCAGTCCAGCTGTCTTTAATAGCACTTCTCGTATCCTCACCTCCCCAAAAGAGATGGATCCATTATATACACAAGGGTAGGTCAGTCTAGCTATCTTAACACTTCTCGTATATCCACCTCCCCCGTACAGATGGATCCATTCTATACTCAAGGGTAGGTCAGTCAAGCTATCTTAGCACTTCTCTTATCCCCACCTTCCCCACACAGATGGATCCATTTTATACTCAAGGGTAGGTCAGTCAAGCTATCTTAGCACTTCTCATGTCTGCACCTCCCCAGCACAGATGGATCCATTCTATACTCAAGGGTAGGTCAGTCCAGCTATCTTAGCTCTTCTTAGATTCCCACCTCCCTCACACAGATGGATCCATTCTATACTCAAGGGTATGTAAGTTCAGCTATCTTAGCTCTTCTTCGATTCCTACCTTCCATTACAGATGAATCCATTCGATACTCAAGGGTAGGTCAGTCCAGCTATCTTAGTTCTTTAAAGAAGTTTTTTGGATTTCCACCTGCAATGCACAAATGGATCCATTCTATACTCAAGGGTAGGTCAATCCAGCTATCTTAGCATGTCTCGGATCCCATCCTCCCTGGCACAGATGGATCTATTCTACATACAAGGGTAGGTCAATCCAGCTGTCGCAGCACATGTCAGATTCCAGCATCCCCCAGACCGATGGATCCATTCTATACACAAGGGTAGGCAGAAATAGGCAAACCAAACTATTGTTTATGCAGCATGGAATCTCCACTATAGAGTTGAGTTTCTCTTTATTGTATGATCTCATTCTAAAAGCCACTGTATTTAATATAAAACTAGCGGATTTTTCCATGTGACAGGTTTAACAGGAATGGTGTGTAGAACTAATGTTTACACATCTTTGTCGGGATTGACTTTAAACCCTGACCTTGGCATGTCTGACTGAACGTAATCACAGTTGTCTACCATAGTTTTACAAACTGTAAAACACTCCAATCAAAACTTATTAACATTCTATACGATTTTTCCAGAGAGTTACTGACAACAGATGACGTGTTAGATGAGACCTGGATCACAGTGTTTGGGTAAGTGTAATGGCCTCAGTAGCTCGGTGGATTAGACCTTGGCTTTAGAGCTACAGACTTGTCCTGCATGGACTGGCAGAGGCATGTCTGGTGGGAAACGTTGTCCTTCATCTCATCTCTCTGGTTGCTGTCCCAATATTAGCTATTAATATAATATGTGGGACGTAAAAAAAACATGTTTCATTTGTGTTAGTGTATTAGGTGAGACATGCAATACATTTTTGCAATAAATATCACAGATTTAATGTAAAAAGCTTGCAACAGAACATACTTGACACGCTATTTTTGTATGTTATTATTTTCAGCAACGTATGTATACGGTGTTTGTGTCAGAGGCTTATTGGTAGAGTATCCGACTCACGTGCGGGTGTCATAGGTTCAGTCCCTCGGGCAGGTCACTCCACTTGTTCAAAGGGACAATCAAAATTAATATTGTGCATTTCCAAATGCTTGAACATTATAACACATGTCAACTAAAGAATCCTTCATTTTAGGTTTCCAGCAGCAGCAGCCTCATACGTTTTACAACAGTTCTCACAATATGGAAATATACTTAAACATGTGGTAAGTGTGCTTGTATTATGAAACACCATTCTGGACTCATGAGATCACATGCAGTTTTCCACGCTACCACATCAGGATGGATGCTTATGTTTGGTGGCTTGAAAACTGCTGCTATATGCTTTGTCTCACTTTCTAGAGTCAGAAAAAACTGTTTTTTATACGCCCATCGGGACATATTATGTTGTGGCATTGTCTGTCCATTTGTTTGTCTGTTAATTTTTACCTGACATCTGATTGTGGATAATAGCTTTCAAAGTATAAAGTCTACAACAATGAAACTATTTTCACGTCTTTATCATAACTCACTGAATACATTCGATAAAAGCCCATAACTCTCTTGTTCTTATTTTTTTTAATTATTCCCCTTTGAAAACAGGTTTAAACTGGAAGTTAACCTTGCGTTTACTAGTGATTGTGGCTTATAATTTTCAAATAATTAGGTATACAACAATGAAACTTTGCACACATCTTCACTTGATCAAATGAATACATCTTATACGTCTCTGATTAATATTTTTTAAATATTTCTCTGTGAAACTTAACCTTGCCAGCGATGGGCATATGTTCCCGGCTTAGCTGTGCTCTTGTTTAAATTTGTGTACTCCTCATAATCTCTATTCATTATTAAATCTCTAAAAGTCTCTCTTTTTGGGACCAGTACCAACTTTGTCTTACATACCAAGTTACCTCACACATCCAGCTACCACAGTTGGCGATGAGCCAAGTGTCTTTCCCAGTAGTTGGCAGAAGTGAAAACTGAATACTGGTACCATTGTTGTGAACGGGGATCGCGAACATGATTCTAAAACTCTATATATCTGAAGTTGTATG
This sequence comes from Cyrtodaria siliqua, assembly GCA_037043455.1. NCBI lineage: Eukaryota > Metazoa > Mollusca > Bivalvia > Adapedonta > Hiatellidae > Cyrtodaria > Cyrtodaria siliqua. The sequence continues at coordinate 54,073 of JAWPHD010012272.1, forward strand.
GCGTTACTAGAATCACTGACGGAAATTATATTGTATAATCTATGACTGTATGAATTCTATGGAAAACCATTAAATTAATGATAAAGAAACCTTCCACAGAAGTTCACAGAATAATTATTTACCTTATTTTCCTTGTGTTGAAATGATAAATAACTAGCATAAGTAAATTAAATGTCTATTTTCTTTAGATATCAACCGAGGGCAATTGGATGCATATACACTACCAATCAAAAATACAAGCAAAGAAGGCCCTCAGTAAAAACGGAAAAGTCCTGGGAAATAGTATAATGGTTGGGGTGTCCACATGTATAGACAAGGTGAGTGAGGGAAGCAGGACTCTGGATTCATCCAGAAGGATCTTTAGTAATGAGAAAGGCTATCCTGGATTCATTTAGAGGAATCTTTGTAAGAAATAAGAGCAAAGCTATTTGGATTCACCCAGAAGAATCCGTAGTAAGAGCAAAGCATTCCTGTATTCATCTAGAGGAATCTATAGTAAGAGTAATGCTATAAGAATTCATCTAGAGGACTCTATAGTAAGAGCAGGGATATCAGGGTAAACAGATTAAAATAAAAAATCACAATATTCATCTTATGGGAAATAATTCCCAGTAGGAAATCTTATATTTCTGTACCCCTGGGAGAAATGTAAAATAAGCTATATAATGCTGTTAACCAAACCAACATTTGAATAAATTCTGTTATAGTTTTTGCTTAATTCTGTGTGTTTTTTTGTTGCTGATTTGACATTAACTCATGAATGTTTTCATTTACTGTTGACAGAAGGTGATGGACTGTGATAAGGAGAATGATGTATTTAATGCAAGTTCTATGGTCTTTGGTACTCCCTCTGCAAATATCATGTCCCCAGCTCCGGGGCAGGCCAAACACACACCCATACGACCCCTCACAGCAGCGTATATGGCAGCAAAGAGTGAAAATGAGGTTGGTTATAAGTTGATTACAATTTATCATGTTCATGTTGATAAACCAGGTCAAATCTGGCATATAAAATATACAGTGGAGTCCATTATATTTAAGCAATTCCTGGTTCCTCTGCATGAGCAGAGCAGTCTTTATAATTATCTGCATATAATATACTGTTGCTTTATTAAACAGGAAGACATGAAATTCTTCTTTATGATGTTGAAGTAGCTATCCTGCCAACAACAGCCAAATATTTCTATATACGTACACCGTTTCTAATCCTACTGACGACGAGGTATATTTATCACATAATATGCAGTGTGGGAGTGTAATAACACAATTCAATATTTTTTTCGATATTCCACTCTTGGTATAACATAACGTTAATGACGTCATGGACGTCACGTTAATGTACGTGTTCTGACGTAAAATGCAATAAAAGTCGATATGTGAGTTATGTGATAGATAGAATCTAACATTCATTCTCATTCATTATTGAATTTATTAAACTCGTTAGCAAAAATGATATAATGCTCGGCAAGAGCCTCGCATTATATCATTTTGATATAATGCTCGGCAAGAGCCTCGCATTATATCATTTTGCAAATTCGTTTAATAAATTCAATAATGAATGAGTACCCATGTAAGATCCTCTATATATACAACTGTAATACATGTTTTAGATTCCAAACTCTGTAGACCCAATATAAACGACTTTAACCGGCCAGGCCAAACCCCAAACCTGGAGCGTCGAATTAAGAGTTATCAACTCATAATTCATTTTACACATATTCAATCAAGGGTATTTTAAGAACCCGCGAAAAAAACTACTTTTGTTCCGCACATATACATAATTATATTATCTGAACACCTGAATAGGTTTGATATACGGTTTTGTAGTGTCATTTTGCCGTTATTTGGCAGGTTAGTTACTTTAAAAATATTGAATAATACGTGATATACACTTAAATACACAGGATGAGTTGGCAGTACCAGTGCTCCAGCGTCTGTTGCTTATGAAAAGTGACAAGCCTTGATTCAAATGAACAGTCCCACTTGGAATGCCCTGATTCAAATGAACACTCCCACTTGGAATGCCTGGTTCAAATGAACAGGGCCACTTGGAATGCCCGATGCAAAAGAACAGTCCCACTTGGAATGCCCCGATTCAAATGAACAGTCCCACTTGGAATGCCCTGATTCAAATGAACAGGGCCACTTGGAATGCCCTGATTCAAATGAACAGGGCCACTTGGAATGCCCTGATTCAAATGAACAGTCCCATTTGGAATGCCCTTATTCAAATGAACAGAGCCACATGGAATGCCCGATTCAAAAGAACAGTCCCACTTAGAATGCCCTGATTCAAATGAACAGTCCCACTTGGAATGCCCTGATTCAAATGAACAGGGCCACTTGAAATGCCCGATTCAAAAGAACAGTCGCACTTGGAATGCCCTGTTTCAGATGAACAGTCCCACTTGGAATGCCCTGATTCAAATGAACAGTCCCACTTGGAATGCCTGGGTCAAATGAACAGGGCCACTTGGAACGCCCGATGCAAAAGAACAGTTCCACTTGGAATGCCCCGATTCAAATGAACAGTCCCGCTTGGAATGCCCTGATTCAAATGAACAGGGCCACTTGGAAATGCCCTGATTCAAATGAACAGGGGCACTTGGAATGCCTTGATTCAAATGAACAGGGCCACTTGGAATGCCCTGATTCAAATGAACAGTCCCATTTAGAATGCCCTTATTCAAATGAACAGAGCCACATGGAATGCCCGATTCAAAAGAACAGTCCCACTTGGAATGCCCTGATTCAAATGAACAGTCCCACTTGGAATGCCCTGATTCAAATGAACAGGGCCACTTGGAATGCCCGATTCAAAAGAACAGTCGCACTTGGAATGCCCTGTTTCAGATGAACAGTCCCACTTGGAATGCCCTGATTCAAATGAACAGTCCCACTTGGAATGCCCCGATTCAAATGAACAGGGCCACTTGGAATGCCCGATTCAAAAGAACAGTCCCACTTGGAATGCCTGATTCAAAAGAACAGTCCCACTTGGAATGCACGATTCAAAAGAACAGTCCCACTTGGAATGCCCTGATTCAAATGAACAGGGCCACTTGGAATGCCCCGATTCAAAAGAACAGGGCCATTCAGAATGCCCAAATGCAAATGAACAGGGCCACTTGGAATGCCCTGATTTAAAAGAACAGTCCCACTTGGAATGCCCCGATTTAAAAGAACACTCCCACTTGGAATGCCCTGATTCAAATGAACAGGGCCACTTGGAATGCCCCGATTCAAAAGAACAGGGCCATTCAGAATGCCCAAATGCAAATGAACAGGGCCACTTGGAATGCCCTGATTTAAAAGAACAGTCCCACTTGGAATGCCCCGATTTAAAAGAACACTCCCACTTGGAATGCCCTGATTCAAATGAACAGGGCCACTTGGAATGCCCCAATACAAAAGAACAGGGCCATTCAGAATGCCCAAATGCAGATGAACAGGGCCAATCGGAATAGAATTGAATGTTGTTTAACGGCTCATCAACACATTATAGGTTATTTAGAGCCGCCCCAGAGAGAGGGGAAGGATACATAGGAATCCGGGAACCTGCCCTACTCTTATTATCAGATAGATTCCTATGGTTCTTTAACGTGCTCGGAGGATAGACCGATATACGGGACCACCCGGTTTTCGTTCCCATCCGACGGATGGGGCTAAGGGAAAGTGTCTTGCCCAAGAACACACCGACGGAACTCGGCACCACGGTGTGTTATTGGGCAAGACACTTTCCCTTAGCCCCGTCCGTCAGATGGGGAATTAATATTCTTGGAGCACTGAGTAGTTGTTGAAGTAATGATGTAAGATAAATTTCTATTTCAGTGAAATTGCATGCAAATTATACATTATAGTGACTACATGACTGTATAGTCAACATTCTTTAAATACTTACCTGCTAATATAGATTTCATTTGTTTCAAATTGTTTTCATCTATTGTCACTGCAGGTTTTACAGAACAATTTGGCTCCACGCAAGACTGGTGGATTGATGAACAAAGCTATGGAATACATGTTTGGGTGGTAACATCAGTGGATTGATTAGAAAAACTATGAAATAGGTGTTTGGCTGGCGACAAAGGTGGATTGATATAAATAAACAAAGCTATGGAATACATGTTTGGTTGGTAACATTGGTGGCGATAAAATACCTGTTCGGTTTGTAACATCGATGGATTGAATAGTAAAACCATGAAATACAATGTTCCATTGTTAACATCGATGACATGATAAAGATAACCATGGAATACGTGTTTGGTTGGTAACATAGATAACATTGATAAATATAACCATGGAATACGTTTTTGATTGCGTAGTTTCAGTGTGAAGATATAAAATCATGGTGGTTAATACTTCTGAGAATATAATGCCTCAGAATGTCTAATCTGGCTACATCTCAATCGTCAATCTTAATTTTAATGTGATTCCTTTAAAATGGAGACAGACAAGGGACAGAGAAGGATGGAAGATTGACATGATTATGCTGATGTTTCATTTAATGAGATAATTTGATTACTTTTCGGGATTTAGTAGCTCAGTGCTGTAGATTTAGTAGCTCAGTGCTGTAGATTGAGAGATGTTGTTGTTTGAAGAAGATATCAATGAGACAGGAAGTGAATGCATGATCAATCTTTTGTCAAATATTCAATCATTCATATTTTTACACAACCGATTTGTTGTGGAAGACCAGAAAGTCAGGTAGTTGTATTTATGTATGTCCATCTTTCTGTGTGTATCTGCTTAAGACATATATTCCATGTACAAGTTGTTTTATTTATAACATGTCTTAACAGTATAAGCTTGCAGGGGCATAGCGTGGCCTGTTTTCTTCATACTCCTAATACAAGGTCCGAAGCGCAGAGTTGAGGGACTGGGAGTAGGTGTCCCACTCTCAGTAGGGGAGGGGCCTACGATTTTTTTCTTCATCTTTGGACCGAAATGGTGCTTGTACAAGCAATATTTGTCAGGAATATAGACATATGTTCGCAAATAAAAAAGGTAATTTTCCAACCTTCACCCCCCTCTGATTTTTACCCCCCCAAGTTACTCTGGGGGAGTAAAGGAGTATGCCACACTACACCCCTGGCTTAGGTCACACATAAAAATACTTAATTCAAGGATATAGAGTTATAGATACGGTACTGAAAAAAATATTGTGTGATAGAGCTTTTAAAACATTTACCATATATTTTGATTGCAAAAGAAACCCATGTCAGCATATGTTCAACAAAATCATTGCTCTTTTTTTTCACAATAATTGTCATGTTCATAATTTCCATTTTTGTCTGGTAAAAATTGCTTTTAAAACAGAAAATATGGTGCAACAAACTATGCTATGTGGGAAAAGTGCAATAATGTCACAATGTTGAAAAGTAGAAGATAAAGAGGTTAAATCAAATTGTATGTACCAAGTAGTTTATAACAAAGACACTGTGGTATCAAAGCAATACAGTGTATACTTTTCTGAATTGAGTTTAATATGAAATGTATTTATTTTGCCTCAATGGATTCCAAGTGATTGTATTACGTTATGCTTTTCTGCCTATAAACTGTGAGATGGGAGAACTCTTTGTGGGCCTATGTGGTTCCGGGGCAAGAATAGGACCACTTTAATATTATCCAGGCAGAGGGGTAATCTCCCCGAATTTCATGTTCATTTTGTCATGTTCATTAATGGTCTTCCGTTGGAGGAGTAGGCAGAGGGGTAGAACTGCCCCAAATTCATGTTCATTTTATCATTTTTTGTTCATGCTAATTAAAGGTCTTCATAGCCCCGTGTGGTTCCCGGGGGCCCCATTTGGTCACGGGGCAAAGAATAGGGCCACTGCAGATCCCTTAGGAGGGGTAGGCAGAGGGGTAGAATCCCCCCAAATTCATGTTCATTTTATCATTTTTTGTTCATGTTCATTAAAGGTCATCATGATCCCTGCATTGTTTCAGGTGCCATCTCGCTCACATTAAAAGAGCAGTGGCAGAAAAACAATAAACGTGGCTCCAGTGTAAATGGAGTTTCTACGATAGAATTTGCAGCAACTCTGCAGTTCAGGGTGAGAAGGTTCTAGGCCCATTTTCCATATTTTATCTCGATGTACATGGAGGATGAGCCTGGCATGTTCATGCCTGTAAGTTGCCATATAACCTTTTCATGTGTTGGTGTGCCTTAAAACCCCAGTTCAATTCAATTATTATTGTCTTCATTGTGGCCCCTGTATTGTTCCAGGAGCTACTTTAGTGGTGGCAGAAAACAATGAGGATGGCTCCAGCAAAAAATGGAGTGTTTACAAGAGAATTTGCAGCAACTCTGCAGTTCTGCAGGTGATAAGGTTCTAGGCCCATTCTGCATATTGTTATCATAATCTAGATGTATTAAATGGAGAGTGAGCCTGGAATGTTCATTCGTTGTACTCTGTATATTCTGTGACCTCAATAATAATCTAGAATTGAAAAGTAAAATGATGTGGGTTTGCCTCTATATTGTTCCAGTACTAAACCACATCACATCACAATTGAGGTGAACTACCAAAGAAAATTAAAGAAACTAACACCCCAAATAATGGCAAAATTACACTGGCAAACTGTTTATCAAAACTATCCAGGTTTTCAGGTCATATGATAATGTGTTTGTGCCGATTTAAAGTATAGTTTTACTCACGGTTCTTAAATATCGCGTGATTGACTAGGGTTATAGCGGTTTATATTGTGTCTATAGTTTGGATTCTCAGATGTAAGTTACATATATGTCTCGTCATCAGAACGATTAAGAAATGGTATACATCTGTTGTAAAATGTGCCTGTTGATGGTGTGATACGGACTTCCAAGGTTTATGGGCAATATTACAGCTCTTTACACATTGGTCACAGGCTTGAGCCAATACAGTGAAACTACTGTAAACTGAAAACATAAACAACACCAAGATATCTTTAAATGATAGTGTATTTATGTTTCCTTCTTATATGCACATCATGTAGTACGCAACACAAAAGGTGTACATTGGGATCCTAGTATGAGAAGAGATACAAAATTGTGTAGAATTCTAATATTGTATATTAGAGGACTACAAGGAAATGTACTATTATGTTAATAAAGTGTATGAACAAGAATTACTGTTTGTTTCATATTATTTGCTATGCCAAATCTTAAGAGATTTTAAAGTTAGCTTGACTATTTAAACGAGCACCGCCTAACGGGGCATATACGCCCATTGTTGTTTATCTGTTTTTCAGATTAAACCTTTTTCAAAGGCAAACAATTAAAAAAATACATCAGAGAGTTATGGGCCTTTATACGATATATTCATTGGATCATGTTCAAGGTATGTGCAAAGTTTCATTGTTGTACACCTAATACTTTGAATTCAAAGTTATGAGTCACAATCGCTTGTAAACGGCAAGGTCAAGTTCTCAGTTACACCTTTTTTTCAAAGGGGAATAATTTAAAACAAATATGATTCAGGGTTATGGGCCTTTATCAGATCATGAGATGTATTCATTGGATCATGTTGAAGATATGTACAAAGTTTCATTGTTGTAGACTTTATACGTTGAAAGTTACTGGCCAAAATCAATTGTGAGGTAAAGTTAATGAACAGACAGACGGTAAAATGCCACAACATAATACCTCCCTATGGGTGTATAAAATTATGGAATATTTTTTACTGTTTGCATCGTTTAAAGTCATGGTAAAAATCGCTGTTATCTTATGACCGGAATTGTTCAGTTCAAGGTACCAAACTCTTTTACGGCAATCTAATCAAGTACGTTAACACTATCGTATTATTTGCAGGCCGTCACAATTTAAAGAATTCAAGTAACCAAGGGCAATAACTGTGCCTCTCTTATGGGCAGCAATATATTGCAGTTGTCTCCCTTGAATATGGGTCGTGAATTATACTGCAAAATGTTAGTTAAATTCATATATCATATATATAATTTATAAAGGGAAGTCTGCGTTATGCTCAGAAAAGTATTTGCACTAGGCATTGCTTCCCTATTTTGGTCTGTTGGAATTATTGCTTTCACTTCATATTATTGCATATTGTTGTTCGATGCATTGAGGAGTGCGTTGTAGTGCTCGATTTGTTTACATTTAAACATTCCTACGTGTGAATTGCTGAAGCGTTTAGAGTGTAATTTACATTGACTACCATTCACGGCATATAAGTTCCCATATGTTTAGCCCAATTAAGAGTGGCATTAAGTTGATCCAGTGATAGCATTACATTCATTGAGCTTAGAATGAGTGTTCATGGTCGCCTTTCGACCAAGAGGACTTTTCATTTGTATGAGCTAGGACCTCAAGGCTTAACCTAGCATGGGTTGTGACCGTTTATTCCCCATTTATTTTATTTTATATCCTTTTATGAACTTATGGATTTACATAAATAAATTCTGTCACTTACGCGTTTTAACAATTATGTGCTCGTTGTGAGTGTTGATGTTTGGTACCAAATGAAAGAGAGTTTCAATACAATTCCATTGATGGTAAAATGAATGCTGTATCTGTTGTGTGACGATAGTTATGGAACATTTAATACACATCACTTATACATACTGAGGCATTTTCGTCCCGAGTTTTTTCAGGTATGTTAATTGTTACTTTTTTAAATGCCTGTTTCTCTTTAAGTATTTGTCGAAGACCGTTGAAATTTCTCATACATTACCAGTTATATCTGTGCATTACAAGATTTAGAATTTAAGCATGGTAGATGAAAAGGTATTGTCTTAGAAATTAACATTTTAAGCTAACGTGTAAAATTAATTTAATGATAAATGGACATTAAATGGAATATGTCTTAAATGGTCTTATGAAATACATTTTGGGATGATCAATATTTTCACTAAACATTGTACAAAATTGTACAATAATGTGTTGAATATGAAATTTAAACACTGAAGGACTAGGATTTGTATAAAAATATGAAAAATATTAATACTATGAGAATAATTACGAAATTTAAAAGATATTAGAACATTTCCGTAAACAAAATGAAAAAAATCAGTGTTATTTCTGCTAAAATTAAGGGATATGCATTCACTCATATCTGGTTTGCAGCAAGACCTTTCCGAATTCTTGACAATCAATTTAATGGATTATGGGGGAATAACAACAGATGGCGCACAAGAAAAGTTAAAAGCATAGAATTATTCAAATAATTTTTACGTTTTGTAACAAGGACATTTTCAGAGATGCAGTATCCAAAAGGTGCGGTAGGGGAGGTAATTCAGGGGTAGAAATAACCGGAAATATTTCATTTTTGTTGTTGAATTTAAGAGCGAACCCGGTAGTACTATAAATACACTACTTTATCTCAGTGTAATATCCAGTTCAAAGGATATATGCCTAGTGACAGAACTTTTTGAAGCACCCTCGTATGTAGAAAAGAGTTGGTAATAATAATGATTTGCTATATCGTCTTTTATTGTTGTCCCCATTTCGTACATGTCATTATAAGAATCTTTCATGGGTATCTGTTGAAGATAGGGAATTCCAACCTGCCGAGGTTCCGATTAAAACACTTATACCGAGAGTTGGAATTCCCTATCTGAACCGAATACCCATGATATTCATTTTCTTGCATATCAGAGACGTTGTGCGTTGAAGCCACCAGCTACTAACATTTTGCATGTTTTCCTGCATACCGGATGTTGGTGCGCACGTGACTTTTATATTTACCCATAAAGATAAGACTTTCCATCCCCCATGTAAAACGTGGATAGCCTTATCCGGTATGCAAGAAAATAAGTTCTGCTATACAAATCTGCTCGTTACTTTGTATACATACACTTGATCTTGATCTGACACTGATCAATGTTATTGACCACAAATTCAAAGGTTGAGGTTACAATGAAGTCAACACTTGACCTTGAAAATGGTTTTAGCATGAAGTGTTTTATCTTCACAACAGTGATTTTTAGAACATGTCGCTGGGCTTAAACAAAACTCAGCAGACATCTTTGTTTACAATGGCTTATATGGAAAATATACTTTCTTGAATTTGTCATGAACTTCCCACCTCTCACCGCTTTGGGTTCAAATCCCACTGGGAACTTGACTTGTGAGAAAGTGTCAATTCTTACGGATGGTGGGAGTTATACAGTACTGGTTCTACCCAGGAACAAGTGGGTGATCTGCCTCCACTCCTAAAAATCAAGATCATACATAGCCTAAAATGTGCTGAAAATGAGGTTAAACACCATTCAAATTAATACAATTAGTTTCCCTTTAAAGATAAATGCTGAGTTGTCATTTCCAGCTTTCGAGGAGCAAATTACACTCTTCTTAGCTTTTAAGGGTATGTAATTTTCGGTATGAAAATCATTACTCACGAAGAGCAAATTTCGTTATTTGAATAGCTGAAGAGCTTTTAAAGGGAGATAATTTCTTATTGAGCTGTGCTAACTCAGCACATTTTCTGTTGAAAGGCAAGAATGGCACTAAATTCAACTCCAACTATTGTGAATCTTATGAAGCTTTAATTACAAATATATCCTTATTATGCATAAAACAACAAATATATATACAAGTGTACAATATTTAAACGTGGATTTACAAATCACATATTCAGTAAATGCCAAACAGGTCACATGGTGAAACACATCACAATATAACAGATACATAAAACAGAATCTGAAATACACAAACCACAACAGTAATGAATCCACAACATACGAGAAAATAGCATCATATGGAAGGTTTAATTAAACAAGTGTAGATTAACAAGGTACATTGTGTCAGTCATTGAACTTTAAAAGGACACACGGCAATCTTGAATTTTTATAAAACTCGTGGCCTTCAGTTAGTTTTTCTACATAAATTACATTTGTTCAATCTTTAATATGATTAATATTAATTATAAGAATAGTATAAAGCGAATTGTTTTTACTAACTGTTGATTATATTTCACCAATAATATATGCAACCCTATCGTAGAATAATGAAGAAGTTGAAAACTCCACATCGTAATCAAATATATGCAAGCAGGTTGAAGGTCAAAATGATACAGGATTAATAAATCGAGAGGCTAATTTTAATGCTTGATAAAATCTTCAAGATTGTCGAGTGTCTCTTAAATCTTTCTTTTGAGTAGCTACATACATTTCTACAAGCTTAAAAGAACACACGGAAATTTCGATTTTCTTATTTAAACTAGCAGCGTCCCTTGAATTATTCTACATAACTTGCATAATTTGTAAATATTTGAATAGTCCAAAGCAAATTAGTTTTTGCACACTGCCAGATTTTAAAGTAGCTATCCCGCCAACAACAGCCAACCGTTTCTAAACTTACTCCATGGTGACGAGGTATATATATCTTACATATTTTGAGAATCCTAACTCTATACCGGTAAACACTATATGAACGGCTTTAACCAGCCAGGTAAAACCCCAAAACTGGATCATCGAATTAAGAGATGCCAAATCATAATTCATTTTCCGCCTTTTACTTTTATTTGGCCTGTATACATTATTATATGACCTGAACACCTGGATAGAGTTTTGATAAACTGCAGTGTAATTTTGCCGTTATTTTGGTGGGTTAGTGCCTTTAATTAATATATTGCATCCACAATATATTTAAAACTAATGTAATAATGAAGATAAATTGTTAACTCCAAATTTTATTACCTTTCATTTAATTATATGCACCCAGGCTTTAAAGTCAAAATAATACTGGGTTATAAATGGAGGTGTATGGAGGTGTAATTTCAATGTTCGATACATACTTCAAGACTGCGGTGTGTTCCTGTAAGATTAACTAGCGGGATTATTAGTGGAACGCTGATCTTTCTACATTCATTTTAACATCTTATTTCACTCAGTGTTGGTTTATGCCGTCCTTTTGATCCATATCATACTTGATGTTTATTATGTAATTTGAATTTGGAAACCTCTTTTTCCCCCTAGTTTCCCAATCAGATGGCATCAGGGCTCTTGTAATTGATACGTCAAAATATCATAAAACTTTGTAAATAGCCATGAATCTCAGGAACCTAGTGTTCGCCAAGATCCACCAAAATCAGACATCTTTTAAAAAGAAATTTTGAGAGACGTCATAATTCTTACCCAGCAGTAAATGCTGCTGGGATTGTTTATACAGTGAATTCTAAAAGAAGTTCATTTATTCCCTCAGACTGGTAATTTGTGATCACTTATAAAAGGTCGACAAAATTAGCTTTTTAATATTAACCATGATAACGTAAGTGGATTTAATTCACATAGAAGTAAATGTACATATATAAGTAAATGTACATTGCAAATGCCAAGATTACATTAAAATTGCACTAAACACATTCTTATTTTGTACATGTAGGACAGACAATGGATATTTTACAAAGCACATATTTTTTTCTGAAAAACAAACAAACAATTTACATTTCATTATTTATATATTTTGTTTTTGTTTGAAACTTAATCATTGGCATCCGAAGTGAGAACCTGTATATATATATAGTAGCAATGTTACGAAGATACACTGATATAAAGTGTATGAAGGTCACACCCTCCTAGAGGAGAAAAGCCCCTACCCACCCCACCTCCCACAAACATGTGCAACACCAACATGGGCTGTGCTCATCTTAGAAGTCACCTTTTTCGAAAATATCAATTCTGGAGGCAATCCAATGTAAAATGAGCTTTTCATGCATTACCCTTTCCTTTTCCGTCCCTTTTTCAAGTCTGGAGACAATCCAAAATAAGCCATTAGTGACAGCATAAGCATAACCTTCTCCCTAAACCCCACATAGTTAACTACTATGTCAAAAGTCTAAACCATTTATCATTACCAAAATTGTCACAAATCTTCTACAGAAAATATCAGAACCATTCGATGTTTCTAAAATATTTAGTTCAAAACAAAGCTTGTTGTGAAACTAAAATGGTGATAATTTTATATTGGCAATTATTAAACAAATGAATAATTACTGAAATATTCACAAACAAACATATAACAAGCACATCACACTACTCCTACAGAAAGTCACAGGAACTATAAGACAGATCTTACAATATAAATGCAATGTTTTATATACTAACAACAGCATGTATATATAAAAATAATAAAACATTAAATAAATCCTTTTTAATATAGAAATACAGTTATGAACACAATAGTTTTGTAAAATGAAGTTACTGTAAATAAGCGCTATTCCATTTAAATATATCCTGAACCTCAGGAAGGCAATTTAATAAACATCTAAGGGTGAACCTTATTTTCTGAAATTTGGTTCTTTAAACTAAATTTTGCATCTATGTGTGGGTGTTTACTTTCAGAAGTGCCTTCCTGGCTTCCATGTATGTTTTAATGGAATAACCCTACACGTAACTGGAATAATCCAGTCATGGATTCAGGCTAGTTTAGCCCTGTATGTATGTACCATCAGGGCTCGTATTTTGTTTTCATTAATAATTTATCAACAACTTGAAATGGTTAACTGTTTAGTACAATTTTTCCTCCGACGAAAGTAAGGAGTCCAGCACCTTTAAGACCAGTAAAGTTCGAGGGACTGTATGTTTTCAACAAAGGAAAAACGAAACTCAGCATCACTTTTCTTTCTTACAGTACCCTTTTTCTCACAAAATAAATGAGGCCCCTCTATAAAGTGTCCTGGGTCTTTGACTGTTGCATTTAGTTTTAAATCACAACCTACGCCATGCTATCTGCAGGTCCAATCTGACTTAATGCCAGAACTAATATATCACGCTTTTCTTTAAAGAATCTTAGTTCCCGCCCTGCGAGTCTTGCACTTTCAAGTTCTCTTTCTGCTATTTCTAGTTCTCTAGCAATAATATCGGGACTTTCCTGTTCACGTGCGATCCAGTCGAGAGCCATTTGTGATCGCATATCATCGTCGAGTGCGCGGTGTGAGTAGTGAGCTAGCACCTCCTGCCGTGAGCAGCTACGTTCCCTCATTGCCTTGAGGCTACCATTCCAGTGCAGCAGCTGAAATACTGTCATCAGTTCCTGGAACTCCAGCATCGTGTGGCCCTTGTTGGATTCAAGCATGAACCGAAATGCACCGATACCGGTGTTGGGGTTGTCTGCCTCCTGAACACTGCCCTGCAATTATATATAAACAATGATGAATCTAGCATGAAGCTGATGAACAGAAATGCATCAATAACGGTATTGGGATTGTTTGCCACCTGAACACTGCCTTGCAATTATATATTACCATGAGTGAATCCAGCATGAACAGAAATGCATCAATAGTTGTACTGGGGTTGTTTGCCTCCTTAACACTGCCCTGCATTTATATATTACCAGGCCTTAATCTAGCATGAACAGAAATGCATCGATAGCAGTATTGGGGTTGTTTGCCTCCTGAACACTGCTCTGCAATTATAAATGATCATGAGGAAATCCAGCATGAACAGAAAAGCACCAATAGTGGTATTGGGGTTGTTTGCCTCCTGAACTATATATTAATATTGGTGAATGAAGCCCAAACAGAAAATCAATTTCGCTGATACCTGTGTTGGAGTTGTCTGCCCCATTAACACTGCCCTGGAATTATAGTACATAAACAATGGTGAATCAAGCATGAACAGAAGGCATGATTCTAGTCTTAGTGTTCAGTGTGACTTCAAAACTGCCATGATATTATTACATCCTGGGTGACATGTCAATGAATTTTACGTAGGAAGAGCTGATATATTTGTCACATAAACAGGCTACTGAAACTGTCCATTGTGGGAACATCTGTATTTTAACTCAGGGCTAGAAATTAACATTTTTAGTTTACTAGACCACCGGTCTAGTAGTTGGGTAAAATCACTAGACCTGCTCAAAATTTACTAACCCAATATAATATTCAACAAAAAATACTATTTTAATTCAAGTTTTGGTTTCTTTATATGAGTTTTACATTTATTGAAACTTTGGAAATATCAGGTTTTTAAAATACCTGTTAGGTTAGACAGTGCTGTCACTACATATAATCTATCGCTTTATAATTTATTTCTTATTTGAATAATCTTTGTTACTAGCCCATCGGGACTACCCAGACACAGACTTTGCTAGCCCTGCAGCATTTTTGCTAGCCTCGGGCTACAGGACTAGTGCTTATTTCGAGCCCTGAAACTTCTGAGATATTTCTTACGCCTATCTTTAAAGAAGCTTCAGTTTATACATGACATCTAAAGTAATGATTTCAAATTAAGTTGTGTGCCTGTATGAAATGGCATGGGGAGAACTCATGACATTATTTACCTTTCCAGCATTGTAAATTTTATAAGTGTTGGCTTAAGTTTAATTGGAGGCACACCCATCTCTATTAAAGATGTTATTGATGGCAGTATAGGTCTAATGGTCTTTATTTGCCAGGTCTGAATATACACAAGGTATTACTTCTATCACTTAAGCCACGATGTGGTTTTTCCATCTCAACAGAGCCGATACAGACCTTGTGTTGAGCATTAGTGTATAATATTACTATACAATTTGCATTAAATCACCCGCTGTCTCTAGTTGTTTATTGAAACAACTATTTAAGCCATTGCTGACATCTACTTGTTATTTATACCTGTACTTAGAAATAGACCATTCAGAGCTGCAAGCTACCCAGTTTATGCATAAGTGCAGTGTTCATTGGACACATGGTAACATTAATTAAATTATTTGACATGAGCTTCTCGATATGGTATCAGGGCACTAGTCAGCTTTTGTGGGACTGGGGCCAGGGCCCTCAGGAAGGGGCATTTTGCTTTGTTTTCATATCAAAGGGGAATTTCTAAGAAACACAAATTAGTGTGTGTTTTTTTATTATTTAAGTGATTTAAGTGGCACCAAGAATGTCCATTCCAAAGTACAAAAAGTACACTGTTGTCCTGTATTGGAGTTTAAAATTTTCTAAAAAATATAAAATAAAAATAAATGAAGCTCTAGGGCAATTTTTCACAGGAAAAGGGGGAAATATATATACTTTCAGGGGAGGGGAAAGGGGCCAAAAATGGCTGATCCAGTGCCCTGGGTATGAAACCATTTATGTGGCATAGTTTGTAAAGTTTAATTCTATTCTAATGCTTTTATTGTGTAATTTCCTAAGAACTTATGATTTCAGAAAACTTTGTAACCTGCTTTGTTTTATGTTTAAATAAGCATATTCTAACTTTAACTGCTAACAAACCATGGCACAGACTCTCCTCATCCTAAATGCTTCCTGTTTTAAAGGGATGTCATCCACTGGTGAATCATGGTGAATGGTACCACATGGGTCACTAATTTACTAACCTTAAATGATGCGCAAGCATCGTGGACAGCCCTGTCGATAAATTCGTCTGATATCTTCCTTGACGGATGTTCATTAAACACTGAGTTCATCAATGCAATTTTCGCAGCACTTCTTCGAGCTTCTGCCTTCGTTGGACAATGCTGAAATAAATAACAGATAATTTAAGATAACTAGTTTTGCAAACAGATATACAGTCCTCTGTTATCATTTATTACTTTCACGTACACAAACACCACATACTAGCACATTGTACTTTTTCAGTTTGATTTTTTTTAATCTTCAAATTTTAATAACTTTTTTAAAATATTAAGGGAATGTTAATGAAACCGAATTATTTTTCTTTATAAGCTCACATCATGTCAAATTTGAAAACAATTCACTTAAACGTCTACCCTAGGGAATTAGATACAATTAGACAATAAAATTGCACATTTGTCTAATTCCCCTATAGGTGTGCCCAACATCCCCACGATGGGGAGGAAACATTGATGGGCGCATAAATAAGGAGAAAGACACGCAAGATACGCACCTCAATTACCAAGTGAACTGAAATGACTTTGTCGAAAACGGGCCAAATGGACATGATACGAGGAGCCCATAGAGAATTTTTTTTTTTTCACGAGTTGTGGCACCTTTTTAAATTAATTGTTTTCCAATGTACTAAATTCTATCCTTCTGGTATGTACAAGAATGAGTTTAATAGGGCGTTACATGTCAACTTGTCAGAAAGGTCATAAAGGCGCTACAGGGCAACTTGGCAGAAAGGTCATAAAGGCGCTATCTGGGAATGAGCATTTCCTGCCAACTCTCCATACAGTATACTTCAAACACTTACAGAATATTTTATTGTGTTGCTGTAAATCTATTGTAATCACTCCATTTACACTGGAGTCATGACAGTTTGTGTGCTACCCGAAAACCGCACAAGGGTGCCCATGATGACCAATTTTAGACAGAGAATTTGGAGGACCTTACACCTCTGTTGGCATGTAAAAAGAACCAAAAGGTTCTACTTTGAAAGAATAGCATGATCCTGGAGTCTTCTTTATCCTAGCCCTCCCTCTCGGAGAAGCTCTAAATAACCTAGAAGTGTTGAAGAGCCTTAAACATTCATTTAAACTGTGCCTCTGTCTGAATAACAGTTTATTGGGTGAGCATGATTTGAAAGACTTTATACATGTAGAGATCTTGTTTCATGTTTGCATTTACACGTTTATGTACCTGTTGGCCGGCATTTGTTGCCCTACATATACATAATTAATACTTATACCATATCATCCCTTATTTGTTTAACCATATACTTTTACATCAATTTTTAAGAACTCATTAACTGTATATATTTCATTTGTTTCATTTTTCATCAGTTTTTGCAAACAATATGACTGATTTGTGTCGATGTGCCATAAAACACTTTCACTCATTCATTCACTTTGAGAATTTCCAACATCTCCATGATATATTGTTTAAATAAGATTATAATTATATAAGGGTAAATTACATGAATATTTTAGTCAGACAACTCATGATGCTAATTAAATACAAGTAACAGCCTGTTAATTTAATAATCATAATTATATTATAGCTGAATAGGAAATTCTTGTGAAAGGTGATCTAGCTCATGTATTTAATGTTACCCTGCACATAGGTTTTATATAATAACATCACTATTCACGAAGTTAGAAATAAAAAATGCTAAAATTGCATAAAGAATCAAGTCTTGTTTGAATACGAAACAGAAAATCTTTAAAAGAAGAGGCGGCACGAATAACAAAACATTCTCCCCCTACGTTATAATTACTGGCAGTTATCATTAAAATTTCCATAATTATGAAGTAATAAACATCAGATTTCAACCCAGGTAATTTATTCAGTCCATAATAAGAATGAATGGATGTAAAATTAAAATGAAGGATAAAACCATAACTTATCCCAAACTATCATGTTTATCCAGCCATAGTGACAAGCTGTCAGCCTATCTAGCGTCTTATCGGTGTATTGCATAATGGTATCATTCAAAAGTTTACTTATTCAAACTAATGAAAAGGTGCAATAACTGTAAATATACAAGAAGAAAGATAAGAAATAATCAAATTTTGAATTGAACTGAATTGGATTTTATAGTCGCTGCCAACAGCTAAGGTCATATAGCGGCTTTCCAGCTTCCACTGGTGGAGGAAGACCTCAGGTGCCTCTCCAGGCAATTTGCATGCACGGGCACCGACATTCCGCAAGCCAGCTGGATAGCTTCTTCACATAAAGATTCCTAGGCCCCTGGGGGATCAAACCTACAGCGGTGAGGGCAAATCATCTCATGTCAGAGACTCTAACCACTCGGCCATGGACACCCCGAATAATCGAAACTTTACTGTATAAGGAATATACATAACTAAGTCATACTTAACCCTTTAAAGAATAACTTGGGCAAGACACTTTCCCTTAGCCTCGTCCGTCGGATGGGGACGTAAACCGGGCGGTCCCGTGTATCGGTCTATCCTCCGAGCACGTAAAAGAACCATAGGAATCTATTCGATAATAAGAGTAGGGCAGGTTCCCGGATTCCTATGTATCCTTCCCCTCTCTCTGGGGCGGCTCTAAATAACCTATACTGTGTTGATGAGCCGTTAAACAACATTCAATTCAATTAAAAGAATAACAGTAATTTTACCTTTAAGGAACAATCATAGCAGGTACGCTATAATCTTAACTTTACCAAGCAAGAAACAACTCTAGCTATATTGTGTAAGAAATAATCATAATTTTACCACACAGGGAAATATAACTTTGCAAAGTAACGAATAACCAAAACGTAACCTTCCCTCCACCCCTACCCTACTTCCGCATAAAAATGGTGAGAATACCGGTGGGAAAAATTCCAGCCAGGGTCTTCCACATGGCATTTAAGAGCATATTCCAACTATCCCTTAATTCTAAAATCTAATTTCCCTACTCCTTAACTGATCCCCTATCCTTTGATCTCTCTGCCCTATCCCTTAAAAACACCAATAAACCTGCAAATGCATTATGCCTGTCTATAAATCGCTCCTTGTAGGCTATACTTCTTAAAAATCTTTCATTTAAGTTTATGGGTGAAATATACTTCAAACTGCATCTAAACAAATTGTGATCCCTAAAAATATTGGTCACCCGAAGGGTAACTCCCTCCCACCCCATGACATTCAAATTTAATTCCCCCCTATCCCTTAAATTATTTCTGTGAAAGACCCTGAAAGCACTGGCATCAAACATTGTCGTCACGCTAAATATATTATACTGACCAGTCAGACAACTAATCTAATAATTCTGATTTATTTTATGCCTGAAAAACTTCTTTTACATGGCTAAATCAGGGAATAGCTATAACATACATATTTAAAAAAATTAAATGGTGTCTGAAGCTAAGTAAGTGATGTATCCAATGTGCAGCTAACACTTGTCATTTGCTTGTTTAAATGGTGCTTTACATCATTTTCAGCACATGTTAGGCCATTTATATGAAGATCGATTTTTATTTCTTGATGAGGTAGGCCATCCCATTTTCCTGGGTAGAACCAGTACTGTATATATACCTCCGCGGCTTGTCGGAAATGTATACCGGGTAGACATAATTAAATGACCTCTGACCAATTTCCTTGAAATTTGAAATTTTTTAATAATAAATTCCGACTGAATTCTAGAAAAACATTAGTGGTAGCCATGTTAACAAATTTCAATCAAAAGATTAGGCAACAAAATTCTATTGAAAGAATGAAAGAATTACATGTGTATAATGCCATCAAAATTCCTTTAACCATTTAACTACATGAATGTTGAAAAGAATTTTATGAAAGGAAAATATATACCTAAAATAGATCATGTCATATGGACATATAAAGATGATAGATAGGGCTCACTGATAACATTTCAACGGAAATAGATAATTATCGACTGTATTCAAACTAAAATATAAAGTATTTTAATATATTAGAAAATGAGGGGACTGACAAAAATGTGATTTTTACAATCATCATTAACGTTGAAATGTGTTGACTAATGAACTTGGTGATCCCAGTCAGCTCAAAGGAATGAAATGCACAGTCAGTAGTTAGCAAGATATATATTTTGGTTGTTATATCTCATATATGTACAATATATACAATTTGATTGAACTTGTGGTTATTTGACTGAATTGAACTGAATTGAATTGTTTAACAGCTAAACATTTATGCCGCCAAGAGAGGGAAAGGATACGTAGGAATCTGGGAACCGTGCCCTACTGTTCAGGGTTTGAATTAACTTTTTTCAGCAACATGTCCATAGGACAAGTAACTTACACAATTTAATTGTCCCCAGTCAAATTTACTTGTCCCGCTCTTCAAGTAAAAGTGATACAAAAAACAAGATCAATGATGAAAGTGACATTACATTCCCTCAGTTGCATTCCACCAATGAAAACAAGATGGGTTTTATTTGTCATTTACAATGTGCTCACCAATGTTTTGACATTTTTTCAGTCACAATTTTTAAAGATACATGTAAAATTCATTTCTTGTTATAAAATTTAGTTGTCCGTAGGACAGGTCACCTGGGACAATTAACTTGTCCCCAGTAGAATCTACATGGCACAGGACAAGGGGACAACTGTTAATGTCAAACCCTGCTGTTTACTATCGAATATGTATATCATAGACAGAGAGTCCTTAACCTAATGCAGCTGCCTAATGTACCTTTCACAGGATGCAAAACACTTCCCCCACCCACTCCCAACCACCAATATCATTTACTTTCAGTTTACAAGTACGAGTCATGACAGAGCTCATGTTGGAAATGAGAGGTAAATGTACTCTATATGCCTTTAACAAAAACTGCAATATTTCATGCAAAATAATATCTGGTATCAAAATCTGGTATCAAATATGCAATATTTCATTCGGTCAGTAATCTGCTTATAATGTTCATAAAATACTCCAGGCTTACAAACATAGTCTTGATAAGCCTCATTATAGTGACCCTCTGTGTACTTCATGTGATGTTATCAGGTATACAAACATGGGGGCTATCCTGGGTGCTTACCTGGCCATGTCAACATTTACTTCTGTTAACACCTCTATGATAAAACTTACAACAGCTTCTCAACAGATGATTTACACAAGGGAGAAAGTAAATTGAAAATTAACAAGAACTTGACATTAAAAAGTTTACAGGGTGCCCCTCCCTTCAATAGTGTTTAAATGCAAACAAAGCAAATAATGTATGGTCAGTGTTGTAAATATACATGTAAGGCATATGGTCACTTTTGGTCAGTACATCTGACAACACTTAAATGGCCACTTTTGGTCAGTTCATCTGACAAGATTTGAATGGTCATTTTTGGCCAGTAAATCTTACACTTTGTGACCACACATTTCAGTCAGTATGTCCGACACTTTGTTTGGTCACTTTTGGTCAGTACATCTGACACTTTGTATGGTCAATATTTTATGGAATATTTAAGGGGACATTTCAGGAAGTGTTGTCATCTCAGTTTGCCGGTTCAAAAATTAAAAAAAAAATTCTTCTAAGTTGGTATGGATGGAGTTCATATCACTGGATTGGAAATAAAGTTCTAAGAAATTGTAGTTTTTTGTAATCATTTAAGTATTTCAGGATCCTTAAATGAACATCATTGATTGACTGAAACTTACTGAGTTAATTGATAAATCAGGTGATTGCCATTCGGAGTTGGTCGTCTAACTTCCACTTTTTTGCTTGATTCAAGTATTTTAAAACTTACAAAGAGTTAAAAAATAGCAAAAACAATTCCCTAATAACCATATGTAACCTAAATCAGTTACCAAGATCATTTGCTAATAAATCGAAATAGTTGCCAAATGTGCAGTGTTTATTTATATCTGAATACTTATATCAAGGTCCAATTAGCTGTTGATCACTAATTGTCATGTTGGTGCCTACAAAATGAATATTAATGAATTTTATTGCATAACAGTAGGTAACTTGAGAGGCTTTGCACATTGGATTTTCATCCATACTCATAGAATTTTATTGCATGGTTGTAAAGTTGAATAATCACCCTACCTGGAGAAAATTATATATATACAGGGAAAATTCCTGTACAGAAGATAGAATGCATCTAAACTTGAATTTGTGGTAGCAACTGCTTCTGGTTACTATCCCATTTTTAGTTGTTTTTTTAATAACAGTCACAGGTTATGAAAAACGTAACTGTTTAAGGATATAGCTTTGACTGATAATATATAAAGTTTTCTCACTTCTTGATGAAACAAGAAATGTCACAGAAAGGGACAAATGCCCCCGAAAATGGTTACTCATTTGACCTTTGACCTCCAAATGTGACCTTCACCTTTGAGGTACCAACCTGATTCACGCACTCATTCTCATTGTGGGGCACACAGTGACACTTGTACAAAGTTTCATGGAAAACCCTTCAGTACTTCCAATGTTATGGCTGAGACATGATTATTTTGAAGGACGAACGGACGGACGAACGGACGATGCACAATATATTGTTATTCCTTCCAAAACATCTGCTATGCACTGAATTTGTACAGCGTTAGAGAAGTATGTTCTTCTGTTCTTCTTCGTCAACTTGGTGTAGGTGGATAATGTTAAAGTAGCAGTTCTTTCAAATGTTAAATTACACAATTTTACACAATTTTCATTTGATGCCACCTTTCTTATTACTGGAAGGATTTTGAGTAAATAATTACATGTTTCAAAACGTAATTACC